>JAQGAZ010002010.1:0-21617 GCA_034692225.1 Polydesmus complanatus | reverse complement strand
AGTAAATGTTTCGATTCGGTATTAGAAATGGGTTGTTGGGGGCTGGTCTGGCCTCCAATCGCCAGCGATGCCCAACCTTTAAATTTATCTATCGAAACGGAATATTGTTGGTAACGAATTTGAAACTCTTGATTCAACCCGTGATGTACCAAATATGCATCGTCATTGGAGATTGTTAATTGTAATTCGTACGTTTTGACGGCTAAAGTTTACATTTTTGGTTAGTTAGGTACAAATACACTAATAAAGATGCGTTTACAGGTTTTGATGGTTAAATCAAAAGAACTGGGAAAGTCGTCGTCATGGAATTGATTAAAATTGGTTTTTAAAATTTCTTCGTAAGCGTCACTGCAGTAGATAACGTAACCACTCACACTACATCAAAAATACTCGCATTAAATTTAAGTTAAAGTTTACAATAATCTAGAATTTTTTTTGTTTTACATGCTGGGATGATTAATTTTGCTTTCGGATTTTAAAAACATGACAGATCCATCCTAAAAATTTCCAATTGCGTATGATAATTTTTATGTACCGGTAACTCTAAAATGTAATTTTTTTTTTACATACCTCAACGTAAATATCAAGAAAAATACATTTCTTAATCGATTTGAAATCACTATCACCTAATAATGCATTTTTAATACTGTAATGTTTAACTTATTATTCAATAGAAAATCAATTGGTACCATATTGTCGTAATTTTTTCCCACGCAAATATAGTTCTATCTGATTTCCTCTTCCGATCTCAATGGTTCCAATCATACTGCCCCATTGATCGTACCAATCGTATGTAGAGCTTTAAAAAATATTATAACTGCTTGTTTAATAATTGTAAGCTTACAAATTAACAAATTTAGGATTACTTTAGAACTTTGTTAAACAGATCCAAGGAAAAAGTTTCTTTAGCTATTTCTTCAGAGAGTAAATGACCGTTGAAATAACGTTTAGAGTCAAATGGTTGGTGAATTGGAGACCATCTTTTTTTAAAACGTTAATTGGTTTTAATTTAATTTTTTTTATTAGGGGCATAATTATTTCAGGATTAAAATATTGACTTACATAAAAGTGAATTTGAAATAACTTTCGTTGCTGTCATTTCTATTTAAAAATATATATACACATGGAGTTGGAATAGATTATGATGAAATAAGTTGCTTAATTATTATCTTACGTGAGAAATCCGCTGTAAGAGACTTTCCACCTTCGCATGGGCTCCAGTACTTCGAGGAGGAGTCCAGAGCATGCGAACTTATCGCTTGCAGCTCGCGTTCGGAAGGTCGGCGGCAGGCGATAGATGGTGCCATCTGATAACCGCACAACCACGTCGGCGTAATTAGCGTCTTCGTGACGATTAATGTAAACACGTACGGAGTTTCCACTGGCATCTTTTCCATGGAATTCCACGCTGTCAGTCGAGTTCTGGGTCACTTTCCTAGGATATTCCAACAGTTCTTCTTCTTTTGTCGGGAGATATCCGATCTCAAACACATCGTTGCTAAGCAAATTGTGCGGTTTAATTTGATATTCAGACTTGCGTTTCAAGTTAAGGTATTTGCGAGCCAAACCGCGTTTCAACACGAACTGGCATCCTGTTAAAACGAATACAAATGCGAGTTTATAAAAAGATTCAATATTACACTACTGAGCAAAGTATGTTGGAAAACGAAATTTGGCAAATGTTATTTATATAATAATTAAAAAATGCGTGTAAATTTTACCTTTTTTTGCTGTTTTTTCGCTTCGCGATTCTTTGACTGTTTTATCTGTTGACATTTTTTTATAACTCCAAACTAACAAGTGAATGTTTGGTGAACTCTTGAGAGACTCATTGTATTGAAACGTTCACTTAAATGAGGAAGTGGCCTAGAAATGACGTGAATACTGGTTATCCTTGAAAAAAAAAATTCTTTTCAAACCTTTCTTCATACTTATTATTGTGCTGTACCAGTAGTAATAAAAATATAATTAGTCATTTAGATTATTCCATAATCCACTTTTGTATTTCCGCTTTGAATAATACTCTATTACGAAGTATTAAGTTTTTTTATTTTGTGTTGGCATCTACGTATTTTGTTGGGAAAACATTATAATATAATGTATCACGTCCTACTGCTTTAATAATTTTTGAAATATAAATTTTGGTGTTTTCTGTCTTTTAACTATGCAAGTAACTTTTCTGAAAGTGGTTAAAATTGATGTAATGCGGTAATTATTACAACCTACTGTTAATTACTTAAATATTATTAAATACTAAAATTCAATAAGAAAAAAATAAATTCTTCAGTAAAAATTATTTGTAAATGCTTGGTAATTTTTGAAGCATCATATTCTTATAATTATATTGGGGCGGTTGTGTTACCATACCGGTACTTAAAAAGTTTCAAAACTATAACAGTGCTACCTCTACGTTAAACTGCATTAAACACCGTTAATGGGTTTTTTTTTTTGGCTGCTTGTACTTTTACTCTAGTATTAGGGGAAAAATTGCATGGTACCATGACATTCTGCGAATACTGTACCTGTTTTGCAACGAAATTTATTTAATTATTTTTTTTAAGTTTATTTTCTGGTTAAATTTGTTTAATAATTGTTTTTAGCTGATATAAAAGCTATTTAATCTAAGTAAATTAATTAAAGTGATCTGAAAATTTTATTCAATTTTATTTACTGTAGCTGTTAGCAGCTTTTTTTATTGGGATCTAATACATTTTTTGTGTTATTAATTTGTTGTGCCAACGATGTTCACAGCATTTCATTATTTTCAATTGCGATCTAATTTATCACACGTCTTGTCAACTACAGTAATGTTCTATAAGACGATTCAAATACATGTACAGTACGACCTCGATCACAGGAGGTACTGTAGTTCAACATGAGTCATTGTAGGACTAGTAGGAGTAATATTGGTCTGAGCCCTGTTTCACAATTACTTTTTTGTTAAAATTATTAGCGTTATACACATTTTACCTTCACTTTAATAATCACAAATTAATACTGTACTGTCTATTAGGATCAAGGTAAATAGTGCGCGATACTCTGATGGCCCTGATGGAATATACAGGAAAAGTTTGCAATTTCAGATGAATTATTTTTTACAATACATAGGCTACATTGTATAGCCTAGCACGTCTTGGAAGGCATTATTGTCTAAATCATTTGTAATTTTAAGACGAATGAATCACTCGTTAAGATAATTCAAGAAAAAAAAATTTTTTTTAAAAAAAAAATGTCAAAAAAAAAAAAATTTTCTAAAAAAAAAATTTTCTAAAAAAAAAAATTTTCTAAAAAAAAAAATTTTTTTAAAAAAAAATGTCAAAAAAAAAAAAATTTTATAAAAAAAAAAATTTTTCAAAAAAAAAAAAAAAAAATTTTAAAAAAAAATTCAAAAGTTTCAGAACTTATTTTTTTTTTTTTAATATGGAAAAGGCGGTTTTGGAGATGTTGATGCGCAAGATTGGAGAAGAGAAACCTTTATAAAATAATGCCAGCTTTCTTAAGTGTTTTCGATGACTTGCAATGCCATAGTAAATGACGCCTAAGTTACTCGTGGTTTGATCTTTCAATCTTGAAAACTGTTTACTGTATTTATTTTGACAATTTTAATAAAATGCTGCAAAGCCGGATGTTTAAATTGGAAACCCGGAAGATGCTGGGATTACGTACTAAACTACTGTACGCCTTCATGAAGATCGAACCACTGTTTTTATTCCCCAATCTAGTTCTCTCTCTGTGACACTTTTAAGTACAAAATTCCGTAAACAATATTAACAAGTTGTAGTTTGCAGTAATTATGTAGGGCTACTATCGACTGAAAATTTTATGTGCGAGTTTATAATTATTTTGTTAGATGGAGCGGGTCAAATTTGAAATCAAAGTATACAATTTTTTTATTTTTTTGCTGGCTTATCGATCCGAATTTTATTTCATTTCATCCGCTAACGTTTTAAAACTCTAAACCAATGAATGATGCATTGTAATGCTCAATACATTTCGAAGGAGAAAGGGATTTGGAATTAACTTGAGCACTGGTTATCCTTGAAACAATAATTATAATTATATTTTTTAAGAATCTCTTTTAGTCAGCAATAATTTAATTAATTTATTAATTATCCAGCATCTGTTTTCGGTATTGCAAATTCATTGTTTACATTTTATGCTTGCATATGCATCTTTTGTCTAATGAAATTACAATACACTGTACATGTATTTTGTTAATGCATAACATGGTGATATTGTTTGGCTTTTAGGCATGCAATTAAAAATTTTTTCTGAAAGTATTCTCCGAAAGCATCCGAAAACCACAAAATTTCTAATTTCCGCATTTTACGAATTCCGAAATAATTTCAACAAAAGTGATCTAATAATTACTGCCGTTTTAATCAAAAACTTTTAAACCAGTATACGTTTAGAAGCGGTTTTTGGTAAACGCTTCTGAGTTTGTTTCTTGTTCCATTTGCGAAAAATTAGTCTAATTTTACAGAAGCTGATATATACGCGTAATATTTATTGATCTGCGCGAGTTAGTTAAATATTAATTCAATATCCCAAGTATTTTTATTTTTTTTTTAAACAATATTCCCAGACTTAATTATTTTTATTTTAATTGTAGATTAATGCACGCTACAAGGTTCCTACACTCCAAAAAAGCATATAAAAAAGTAAAATGCTTTACCAAGTATAAGAATATTAATAATTGACGAAAGTATTTTGCTTTAGTGCTCGTATTGACAGCGGAGTGATAACATCTTCACTTGTAGAGCTCAATAGTGCCGCCATGCTATCCAGATTATTGCTGCTTTATAATTATAAAATACGTAGCAATATCAACATTAATTTTAAAAATTTTTTTTATATCTTACGAGAGTTTGATTGGAAAAAGATCGAGGTCTTCTTCGGTTCGAACAGGCTGAAATGATTGTATAAATCCAACGTTGCTAGCTGTCGTATGTAATTGCAAAGACGGTTCCCTGTCTTTAACCTTTCACCAAATATTTTTAAAATATTAAATCCATTTTATTTTATGCGTAGTCTCAATACTCGCCTGGCTATCGAAAAACAGTTTTGTTTGCAACAGTCTATTGACTCGCTTTTCGATTTCTTGCAAAGCGTTCACCAAGAGTGATTTGGAAATAAGATCTTGAGAATCGGGTTCTAAAGAAGCTAGCACTTCGGCGTCGCCACCAACAGCGTTTATCATGGCTTCTAAACCAGATTTTAGAGAAGGCAAACCTTTTTTCAAGTGAGAAACATATTTTTCGGCATCTTGAGTCTCTTTAGCCACCGTTATCGTTTGTTCCTAATTGATAATTGTTGATTATTAGAAATTAGAAGTAACAGGCAAATTGTAGTTTAAGATTATTGAAACCGCGTACCTCTATTTCTTTAAAACTGGACTCGCTTCTTTGAACACTTTCATTGTCTAATTCTCTCTTTACGGCAAGTTCTTCTTTTAGTTTTTGAATATCATTTTGAAGAGTTTCATACTGTAATTAAAAACAAATTTTTATACTGTTGCCTAAGAATTTGATTGTAGTAATCAGCAAAAGTTCGGTTTGCGTGATGATTCTGTTCCGCAAAATAAATTTTTGCAAAAAAAAAAAATAATAATAACTACCGGTACAGGCAAATTTAATGTAAAAATGAAAGAAAAATTGTAATGAAACTCGCGCACAAGTAATTTTTATTCGCGCAAATGAAATAAATGAGTGCCACAAAAAATAATAAAAGAAAAAAAAAAAACATAATCCATAAAAAATAAATATATTCGAGTTTTTGTCTCTATACTATGTGTAGTTTAAATTTCAATCATCTAGTTGAAATAAAAGCTTATAAATATTCTAGAAGGTTATAAATATTTTAGATAATTTAACCCACATAACACAATCAAAATTGTTTTGGGATTTGAACAATTACATTATTTGATAATGCTGAATTTCGATTGTTCAGACGTGCTTTCAAATGCACGTTTTCTAGAAAACATTTCCGGGTTGTATATTTTGTATACACGCGGAATGATTTGCAATAAACAGTGCACCGCTCTTGAACTATAAAGTAACGTTCAATAATATCGATCAGAAAATGATGTATTAACATTGGTGTTTTCATAGAAATACATCGCAGAAAATCACCACCGCGATTTGCGCTGTAAAGCTGTAAAATGTAGGCCTACAGTGAATCTATTCTAGTCAGATGCTTTATTACGTAGTTCTTGGATCCTTAAAACTTTTCTTTTTTGGGGGGTTTGCATTTTAAACTTACCTTGCTGCACAAAGAACATCCGAAATTAAACAGTTCAAAATTGGAAGCGTCTCCCGAAAAGTAAAGAGATTGAGGAATTTGCGCGATATGAGATCCAATTTTATTTTCAGCTTGAGTGATAATCGGCGTTCTTTTTCGGTTTTTAATGGCCATAAATTTGAAAACTTCCGTTTGATTAACCAGGGATCTTTCAGCTTCTTGCAGTTGAGCGCAACACAATTTCCTGTCCTGTTTCTGACTTAGTTTAATGGCTTGATATTTCTGGTATAATTCTTCCCTAATATTTAAAAGAAAATTTTCTAAGTGCCCCAGTTTTGAAATAAATTATGGGTAACCTTTTGTTGTAGTTAGTGGCGGCCGATGTCATGTGAACTTCCACTTGACGCTTGGTTTCAGCTAAAGAGTTGGAAAGCTGTTGCCAAATTCCTTTGTATGTGTTCCTTTGGAATATTAGATGGTTTATGGTTTCGCGCTGTTGACTCATTTTATGAGAAATGCGATTGTACCGACCGAAAGTCTAAAAGTAAAAAAGAAAAGGGTTTTAGAAAAATTCACTTATTGGATTCATTTTTGTTCATAAGCGCCTTGGTTAAAAAAAACTGTTGTTAATTTGAAGCTATTGCTAGTATTGTAACATTTTTGCGTAGGTGAATTTACCTTCTTTTTTTTTTTTTTTTTGGTTTTTTATTTATAAAAATAATTTTTTTCTTTGAAAGTATTGAGTTATTTTTTTTTTATTTATGAAATAATTATTGATTAAAAAAAAGAAAAAAAAAACAACTACCGTAATTAGAAATGAAAAATATAAAATTCGAGATGAGCAGAATTATTAAGTAAGGCTGACTATTAAATAATTGCATAACTGCGTCTAAGAAAACATTGTTTACATTTTCTAGTCGATCTTCTAAGCTTCTAATTTTTTTCTGGGATTGTATCATTTTTTGATACACGTTTAAGTCATTATTTTTGTGTTTCAATTTCCTTACGTCATTCTCTAAGCTGTAAATCTGCCACAAAAAAAAATTATTTATAAAATTATTAAATACGAAATATTTATTTAAGAAAAATAAAGGAGAAAATTTCACTTGTTTTTTCTGCTGTTCAATTTGCTCTCGAAGTAATTGCATTTCAGATTTTTTATCTTTAAGAACATGAAACAACTTTAGCGCGGTTTTTCCATGCTTTTTCTCGTAAGTTTTGCAGTGATCCAGGCTGATTTTTAGCAGAGTTTCATTTTTTTCGTGCTCCAACTTTCGAATAATGGTCTTTTGTTTTAGTAAAGTGATAGTTGTGTCTCTGTGATAGGCTTTCCGTTCACTTTCACAAATTCGGAAGGTTCTTCGCAATTTAGCCAATTCTTCCACATTGTTGACTTCTTCCATCGCGCAAATTTGCTATTCCGTTGTCTGATAAAAACAAGTCGAACAATAGCAATAAGTAGGTGAAGAGGAGATCGATGAGTTGGTTGCTAAGGTAAACAATCGCCTGGAAACCGAGCGAGCATCAATCTGGGGCTCGAAACGCTGACCTCTTCATTTTACAATTATTATTGCCTTCTACTGTGTTTGATTTTTAAAGGAAGTAAAGAAATAAAAGGAAAAATGTGGGAAATTTTAGAAATGGCACAAAAAGCGGCGATTGAAGCCGAATTAGTGCGAGAAAAGTGCAAAAATTTGTGTTCTCAAAGCGAAGAGGAAAATGCACGAATGAAACAAAACATCGCAAAAACCTTAGGTAAATAAAATATGATCGTTTAAATAAAAATTAGCAAGAAAAGTTTATTAGTTGAAATCTTATTACAGTGTACAGTATTATTATTATTTTTTTACTGTGTTGAAATTATACTACTGTACATTGTAGTTGAATTTTACATTTAATTTATCTACAATTTGTTTAAAAATTTAGAAATGTAGAATTTTCTTCAAAAAAAAAAAAAAAATGGGGTCATTCTACAGTAATATTAATACCGCTCAATCTTCAATTTGCGCGAGTTATATGTCTGCATAATTTTTGAAAGCAAAATTTGAGTAAATTAAAGCAGCAGAAAAGCATTGAAAAAAAAAAAAACAGATCTGGTAAACGCTTTTCGAATTTTGTAAACATAGTATGGTACTCGCGCAAATGGAGGATTGAATGTAATTGTTTTGTTGGCTCAGTTTTCGGAGTTTTATTTTCTTGCGCAAAAGACAAAATTTATTGTAAGTGATAATACTTTTTTTTAAGAGTTTCGAGTGGATCACGAGCGTTTTTGGGTGAAAGAGGTTGAAGAACGAATTGGTAATGTGAAATGCGCGAGAGAAAAATTGGCCGAAGCTAATACTCGTTTGGCGAAATCGAGGTCAAAGTGCGATGCTGGAGTTAATATCACCAATAAAAGCTGTCGAGTATTCAAGCAGACGGTTTCTGACGATAATAACGCGAGTATCAAATATTTGGAAGAAGAGTTGAAAATGTTGGAGGATATAAAAGTAGTGATAAATTCTATCATCGGAGCAACCATCGAAATCGATAAGTAAGCAATTAATGATTGTTGCTACGTTTCATAATTTTAACGCACTTAAAAGCTGTTTCAGTTATCGTCAACTGCAGTAAATATTATGGTCTAGCTGGGAATTTAGTTTTATAAAATTATTATTAAAGTTGAAGAGAATGAAATTTTTTTAAAAAAAAAATTTACGAATTTTCGTTACATATAATTTTGTGTTCAAATTGTTGTAGAAGTTTAGATGAAATTGGAAAGATACTCGAAAATGATTTGCACTTCAAGTATGTGGCTTTGAATAAAGATAAACAGTCTTTATCACTCAAGATGCATTCTCCTCAGCTTCCACAACTAATTAACACGTCGGCAACTACTCTCGCATGGTAAACATTGACGCTAGTTGTAAAATAAAGTTTTGACGCCAGTTGTGAAATAAAGTTTAGAAATTATTAACATAAAGTTTTGTTTAGTCAGTCTTCGCTAAAAACGAAAGATTTGGAAATACAAAACTCGAAGAAGCTCGAACAAGCCGATAAGCAAGTCTCATCCTGCAATCTTTTCATAGCTCAAATGTCGGAAGTGATGACGAAACTGACGGAAAAATTAATTTGCCAAGTTTCAAAAGTTAACAACTCACTCGGCGAATGTTTACGAGACTTGAAAAGTCAAAAAACTGATTTGCAAAACCATTTGTTTTTGGTATTTATTTATTTCTTCATATTTTGCTAAATTTAGTTGGCGAGTAAAATATTGACCATTTTAATAATTTTAAGGTGGATTCTCACGTTAGCAATACTGAAGACACAATTTTGAAACTTCAGAAATCAATTTGCGAAAAAGAAAACGCCGTGTTATTGGTGCAGGGTCAGTTACAATTGCATCGCAGCAGACCAAAGTCTGAACTATGTTCCGATCAGGTGGAACATACGCTAGAAAGAGAATTGGTGGAAGGGAAAAGAGAATGGAACTCGTTGGTTTCACAATTGCCGGTTATGGATAAAACGCTGAGATCACTTCGTAGAAGTAGATTGCAAATTGTTTTCGACATTGGAGAACATTCAAAGAAAATAGAAATGGTAGAATTACATTGTTTAAACGAGAGATTAGGTTTGGAAGAAATTAGCTTGTAATTACATATTTATATCTAATAATCTTCCCCTTTTCAGTGCCGGATTAGCCATATGCTACCGGCCCCGCGCTTCTGAGGGCCATAGAACACAAAATGTTTGTAAAATTTCGGTTTAGTTCATATTAAAAATATTTTGCGCCTCCCAAGCTTATTAGGGGCGGCCAAAAAAGTATGGCCTCAGGGTGGAACATTTTGGTATTTTGCCCATGCTTTGGCCCTTTGTCGTAAAAAACCTAAGGTTTCTTGGTAACATGTGGTACCGGCCCCGCGCTGGCTTAATCCGGCGCAGCCCCTTTTAATTTATTAGGATTTATAGATAGATAGTCTATGCCCTTTAGGTAGTATTTACAGTAGCAATCTAAAAATATCTTGTAATCTTCATGAACACAAGTTACTGTAATTTATTTTTTACTTCACGAACTTATTTAGATTGAATAAAACGTTCTTTATCTTTTTCATTAAATTTTTTATTTAAAGTTTTAAAATAATAATATTATATTTGACATTTTTATCTTTTCACGCGATTACCGGTATTTTTAGCTGAAATTTCGAATTCAACCATATGCAATCGATATTTTTAGAAATTGTTGTTAACGCACAATAGACTTCAATATTATTCGGTATTATGAGATCGAGGTAAATTTTGCCGAAGTTTAGCGTAAAAATCTTTGTAATAAGCTTTCATATTTTAAAATTTAACAAATTTTATTAATTGTTTACAAATAACAGTAGCACAAATTCACCAACCTAGTATATATAACATATACAAATATTATTTGTTAAAATTTTTATATAAAGCCTTCAACAGTTTAAACATTTAACGTGTAAATATCAATGGTGATCATTATAACCATTTATTTTTGGTACCACAAAATCCATGATAATATCATTAGATCACATTTAGCTTATAATTAGCTGACTTAGCACAACAACAACAATCGCCATAGTAATTCTCCCACGATATTTCGGATGTGTTTTAAGTAGAATAATTAATACCTACTTTTTTTTTAATATTATTTGCTCGTATATTTAAATATTATTGTACGGTATAAATATTTTGTAACTCACTAACTTTTAAAAATTAGGTGATTTTATCATTTTTTTTTTAATGGTAAAATTTAATGGAAACGGTGAGTGGGCGAATTGTCATTAGTTATTAAAAAAAAAAATTTATTATCTAAAAACCAAAGTGCATTTTGAAATTAGAAAATTATATCTTATAAATGAAAATGTTTCCTGTTGGTTTTATGTTTTTTTTAAATAGATAAAAAAAAATTTTTATGACAATAATAATTACATTAATTTTCTGGGATTGAAAATGTTATGATTTGCGTTATTTATTTTACAAATAACCCTTTTAATGTTGATACAACAGGAGCGATTGTATCCGGAACGCTATTTCGATTACCTTTACAATGATTTTGAGTCCCGTCGTTCCGGTTAGATGAGGTCATCGTCGTCGTCGTTTTGATGGTAGAGGTCAAATAAAATTCGATAGCGTGACCTAAGACTTGGGCATCGACCACACTTTCTTCGTTCCATAAAACTTTGGAAGCGATGGTAGTTGTTATAACGGGTTCCGGGGCTTTGATTTCCGGTTCGATTTGGAACTCTTCCGGAGCATGATGGCGTAATAAAAGGGAAGATTCGTCATCGGAAGTTCCGCCGCTAATGGTGCTTTCTCGACGGCTCGAAATGTCTCCTTCTAACGAAGAAGTGTCTTCCGTGATTGTCGGTGGTTTTTCGAGTCCGGAGCACGGTGAAACGTTAACCATTGCTGCCGTTAGCGATGCACTCGCTCCGGCATCTTGTTCTTCGCCATTCTTTTCGACCAAAATAGCCGCGTTGTCTCCACTCGAAGACGCGTCTTTTACAGTTTTATCTTTTTGGTTAATGAATTTGGATAGCCACATTGGGCTGTCGGCTTGAAGACGTTTAATTTTAAGTTTGAAAAACGATGAATCGAGAGAAAGAGAGCGGTTGGATTTCATTTTTTCGCGGCGGGCATCAGCACTGATACGGTTGGTTTCACTCGATGACGTTAATATCGAGTGTAAATCTTCGTCCGAACACACTATTCCTGTGTCACGATGAAATGTTTTCAGCTGATTACTAATGCTTTCAGAACCATCATTTATGTCTATTCCGACACACTCTGCCTCTGCGTCTGATTCCATCTGACATCGTAAATAATAAATACATTTTAATGCAAATGCACACAAAATAAACTAATCATGCTTACGTAAGGAATAATTAATGTACAGATAATAAGTTTGTTATTATCGTTTTTTTACTATTTGAAGTCAGTTAATCGTTTACATTAATAAATTTAGAAAATGAAAAGGTTACAATTTCTATAAGATCCGTAGCTTTATTTTTAATATTAAATTAATCATTAAATTATAGACTTTTGAATATAAATTATTATTTAGAATTTTTTATTAGAATTCCAATAATTATCTGACTTGTATTATTTCTATTATTTTTAAGTTTATTTTCATGTAAATAAACTTAATTTTACTAAATGACTTATACAATGTATAATAATATTTTCCCCGTATACGAATTATTGCCGTGTATCTTTATAACTTTTTTCCAATTTGTTTTCAAATTTATTATCATTTAGATATATTTTATTAGACAGTCATTACTGTAATTACAAATTAAATGCGTTTTTTCAATGTATTACATACTTTCCAAGAATTTTATTTTTTGTAAAAGAAGCAGAATGCATTTGGTGCTTCTCATAATTTTATGAATATTAACTTAATTAAGTAGCAAACCTTTTTACAAAGAAATTCCATAAAATATCGTTTAGTATTTGCAAGAAAATGTTTTTACCTGAACGGCAGTCATTTCTAAATCTTCACATCTTTTGATTTTGTTTTCGGAAATATTTCCAACTTCCGCCAAATCTTTAGCATCGCACGAAAACGCTCTCTTAAACTGTTTATTGGCACGAATTTTTCTTTGAAATTTCTTGTCATCAACTAGAGCGGCGTTCATTTCGATTTTAACCCCGGATTCCTGTTTAACTGACATGTCGTCCCAGGGAGCTCCAAGCGTGAGGGTTTCAGGTGCACTTTGATGTCGTCTCTGCTCAAAGTGCAACTCAGACTCGGCACCGACTCTCGACTGGAGCTGGAGCTGTTGCTGATCCGTGCTACGACTCACAGTTTTATTTTTATCGCAGGCCCACCTTCCCCGTAGCCACTTGCAGCGATTTCCTGACATACTTAACCCGGGAGTGCGCTCGTTGTGCTCGCTCCTCCTCCAATCACATCAACCCTCCTGTTGATTCCTTGCACGGTTTCAACCAAACTATTTCTTTTATACAATAATATATGTTATATTGATCGAAAACTTCCGCTTCTTTAGTTTTTTCCCCGAGATACATCAATCGCAATTATGCTTTCGGTATTTATCAAAATGAAGTGGAAGAGTATCAAATTGCTTCGGCTTTTTTTTTTTTATTTTCGAAAAGAGCGGTTGCTACAATTATTGTGTGTTTATATTTGCAATCAGGTACTTGGTTTGAGGACTTGAAAGCGGCAATTGATCGGGCGTTGAGGGAGTTTTAGCAGATATTTCTTTTGCCTTATTCGACAAACGGCCGTTGTCATAGAAACATTCTTTGCCTACCGACCTCAATCAGCATCCTCCTGTTGACACATGACTTTTTCCAGTCGGGTACAGGCGATGCCCACACACACACACATTCCGAACCATCTATTCCAAATAAATTCAATTAATCGATGACTAAAAATACTTTTTTTTAAGCCGGCGCTTTTCAAAAGATCTCAAAAATAGAGACCGGAAATTTAATTTTAGATAGGGTTATTTTTTATAAATACACTTTAAGCTTATTTTGATAAGAAAAAAAATTCGAACGCTATATTGAACTCTAACGTAAATGTCACTGAATTTTAAATTATTTTTTTTTAATGATTAAAAAATAAAACTACTTTTAAAGAGCACTAAAAATTCTTAATAAAAGTTAATTTTTTTTATTGATTTAAAGTACCGTATACGGTAATTAAAAATAATATCAATTGGCAATTTAACATTAGCCGTCTAAGAGTTATTTCCTGAACTTTATTATAGCAAATTTATTAAAACCTACATGTACTCGTAGTTATCTGTATAATTTTATAAGAAGGAAAACGTTTATACGAATTAATTTTATTTTGATATAAAATTGCCAAGTGAAATTAGCAGTAATAACTGATACTATTTTATTCTTCGCATTCTTTTTTTTTTGTATTTTTTTAGCGCATTGCTTTATAGTCCTATTCAATTCAATATAAAAGTAGATTTATATGCAAATTTATTAGATACGGTTATTCTTTACGAGATACATTTTTATATCTCTTAGCTGGGCGTTTATCTCTATTAATATATTTTTTACGACTTAAATATATTCTTTTAAATCAAAAATTGCATGCGAGAGTGAAAAAGTACGTGAGGAAACAATTTATTAACTGTGAGCATCACCCTCGTTTTTTTTCTTTCTTTCCCTCCATTTTCTTAGTGCATCAATTTTTTGTTTATGCTGCAAATATTTTTGCGAGTGAACAGTATTTAATGTAAAAAAAAGTGTTTGAGTCATGTAGTCAATTTGTTGTCCTAGTCCACTCAGTTGAAAGCGTTTAAAGTTATGACACACATATCGATTTTTGCTTACGTTGCTAGCGCTGCCATAGCTTATCGAATGACGTACATCATTATTTGTGACGTCTTTTCTTCGATCGTAGCTCAACCCCATTTCAACCGAAAATAGAAATAGTATCTGAGATAAGCTAGTTTATATAAATAAAGTATATATGCTGTATATAAATGTCTAAGAGAAAAAAGAGAGAGAGAGAGGAAAATCTGGCTGATGAAGAAAAACAGTCAAGTTGATTGCGAAGTTCGAAAGTGTTGCTGCCCCAAGATAACCTCAATGCAAATCAAGAGGGTAGGCTTCTCCTTCGTCCTTTGAAGCACTCAGAGTTTGATGTGCTACAATATTACAAGGGGGACATTCTATTATTTCATTACGTTCGTGCGATAACTTAAAAGAAAGAAAGAAAAAAATTCTAGCGGCATTAAATGATTTTGATAGAATTTAGTAGGATGAAATATTGAAAGTAAGAGAGTAATAGCGGGAGAACTGATTTAATAAAGCGCAAATGTGGCCATTGACATTTTTAATTAAATACCCGTGCCAAAATGCTGAGTTATGTAAGGGAAACATTTTGTGATTTATGCAATTATGTAGCTACATGTGCCCTTTAGGTAACCGCATGGATTCCTTATATTTCGCGGCGTGAAACAAAATGATGAATTATTAAATTTCTCGTTTAATCTATTTAGCTTAGTTAAATCAATAAGCAAAAAGGTGGGTTTTTTTTCTTGAATCAATTTTTGACGTTATATTAAATTTCAACATGAAATTATTTTGCTATTGTTAAAAAATTTAATTATCTAATTCTATAATTAATATTTTAAGAAGTAAAAACATTTTAGATTACATCATTATTAAAGAAACTGTAATTTGATTTTGTTTATTACAGTTTTTTTATTTTTAAAAATTGATTTAAAATTTATAAAATTAAATTATTTGGATTCAAATACTTTGAAAAAAATTAATATCATCAATTAGCAGTTTATAATCTAGGTAAAGGCGCTATATTTTGATTCTGACTTATAACTTTTATACTGTAATTAAAAGGATATTTATCTACCGTGTAATTATGTGAGCTTGACTAGACATGCTAATTTATTACTCCGTATAATGCATTACTAAATTTTACGAGTTTTTTGATAGCTTTACCTCCTGTATATTGACGTAGCCTATTAATATTTTTAGAAATTTATGTAGTTAGTAGGCCTATTAAATTTTAAAAAAAAATTAAAACTAAATAAAATTGTATTCTAAACTAATGTAATTTAAACTTAGTAATTGCGAGGTAAAATAGCTGACTGTACATTTTTACGATTATAAAGTACGTTTATTTGATTTTACTCGTAAAAGCGAAGTTAGTGTAAAGAATGGCTGTAAAAGTAACCGTTTAATTGCTTGCACCGTGCTTCTTTAACCGAAATTTTCTTTTCAACAGTAAGTAACGCCCATTAAATTATTGTTAACTCGTAAAACGTCGTCACATGTCGCATGTGGCCTTTAAATGAATAGGAAAAATGTTAGTGATGAGACCCCGTTTATACAGTAGGCTATGCATGGTTGGCTTCTTTAATAAATATTTTTTCAAGACTATTATCCTCCTTCCTTCTCGTCTTTTCTGTCAGCTCAGCAAATGGGTTTTTCTTTTTTCTTCTTCTTCTGCAAACGAGAAAAAGTGGAGCGAATTCTTATCTAATTTTTATTTATTTTATTTTGTTTGTAATTTAAATGCTTCTTCCATCTTCGTCTTTGGAGTTTTTCGATGGAGCTAAATTAGGTTAACGATTTCAATTGAGTTCAGTCAACAAAAAAGATCGATTTGCCGCTCGTAAATACCAACTATCGTCTCCTAACTTGCTAAGAGATATTTTTTATGATCTAGTTATTATTTTCAAAAAAAAAAAAAAAAAAAACATTGTACAGTATATACGAATAAAACGTGAAAGGTAAAAACATTTCATTTTGTCAATAAAATGATAAAAAAAAAAAGAAGAAAAATAATGTAGGTCTATACTATAAAGAAAACTACACAATTTCAAAATGCAAATTTAAAAGAAATATATTATATGGCCGTTAACATTTTCCATATGCTTCTCTGCGTTTTGTATTACAATTTTAAATTTATTTCTCCTATCTCATAGCGTAGAAAATAAAACCCATTTGCATTCTCAGTTTCGGTTTCCTAGACCCAAATATTGTATAGGCTACGTATAGTAAAAATACGTTTACATATAATATTATGATATGTATGTTCTTGATACTGTAGTTTTTTTTCTTCATCCGATTTGGAAAAACTTCGAACATACAATACATTTTTAAATAAAATACCGAAACAAATATAATATTATGATAATTCATAACAACGTGTTTTTTTTATTTTTTTAATTAAAATATTGCACAATTTATATGTTTGCGTTTGAACATCACAACATAAATACTGTAAAGGGACAATTTTCATTGTGACAGTTTAATATAATATATCGAAAATTATAAATAGAGAGATTTTAATTTGAGGTTAAGTTTTTTTGCTCTTTCAAATGCTTAACTTCACTTATGACGCCAGAATTTAAATTTTTTGAAATAGAAATTAATTATTTCTGAAGCTATAAGCCTATAATGATATCATAAGTAATAATTTTTATTACTTAAGTTGAAAAATGAAAAAGGAAAAAAAAAAAAATTGATCAGGCAGACCAAGTCAGTGACACAAAAAACGGGTACTGTACAAAGAAATATTGTGAAACGTTGTTTAAAAATTTAGATTTTTTATAGCTATAAAAGATGCATTTATTTTATATAGAATTCTGAACTTAAGTTTAACTTAGTTTTTTTAAAAAAAAAAAAAAAAAAAAGATAAATATTTAGCACATCAAATTTGAGTTTAAAAAAAAGCAAAAACCATATATCGAAGTTCTACTACGGTATGTATCAACCCGTATCTATTCATATCTTTTCCATCAGAAAACAACAACAACAAAAAAAAAATAGGGTTAATTGTTGTGTTTATTTTTTTGTTGAGACAAAGGCGTCGGCTGTGCAATTGATAAATAATCTACGAGGCGTCTGCTTTTTAAGCTTCATTGCGTTTTCACCCCACGTTCCTCTCATTATTGTAATCCAAAACGATTTAATAATAAGAAGAAAAAAGAAATTGTACACTGTACTTGCAATCGTCAGATTCTAATCATCATCATCTCTAATATATTTTTTAATACTTATTACCTCCAGTACAGCGCGTATCAATTTTAAGAGCAAGTTTTAACAACTTATAATCTAAGCATTCCTATAATAATTCTATTATAGTTCTAAACAGTGTGCAAGACTTTGATACCGTAATCTCTAGATTTATTGCATCAATTAATGGCTTCTTTCCTTAATAGTTGTTTTGCTCCGATCGTAAAATGTCAACCGTAAAGGCTAGCCAATACGACCAAATAGTTTAATCGATTTTGTTTACCGGATGTATGATAGTGATTGTCAGATTGGTGATCATGTTTCAACTAGCATGACGCATTTAACAATGGCGTTTAAGATTAATCACTGAGCAATTAATCAAATTAGCCAATAACGACATTATTTTATCTGATAAAATTGATTAAAAGAACCAGTGTTATTGTGATAAAAATATAATGAATCAATGATAATACAGTGCCAGTACTGTATTTTGATGCAACGAAATTTTATGTTTTCATAAGAATAAATAATAATCTGAACAATTAAAATGTTTTAAAATAAATTTCTAAAATTTCAAAATTAAATTTTATCAAATTATAAATTTTTTTTTTTGATGTTATTTTATGATTTTTTATACGAGTACAATAGAATCTTGGTAATCCGAGATTAATGATACCGGACCTAACTCATATTGATTACAGTTCTCTACTATGATTGTGTTAAGCTCAGTACCATCCAATTACACGAATGTCTTCTTCAAAATATTTTCAGTATTGGTTATACAATGAAAACCTAATTAAATTTATAAGCATTGCGGATTATCCAGACTATCCGTTATTATATTGAAAAAAGTTTTTTTTTGCTGGGATTTGTGTGCTAATATCTTTCGCTCATGTTCTCTAGAGGGTATGTTGAAGCTCAAGGGTATTTCTAATAATCGAGGATTTTTTTTACTAAGTTTAGAAGACGATTATTGTTGCTTCATTGAGAATTGTGGAAAATATAATTAAATCTATTAATTAAATATAATATACGGTAGTGACTTTAAGCAACGCTTTAAGGTGCGCAGGCATCGTGACATCATACAAATGATTACAGATACGGTAATTAAAATAATGTCATAATTCATCAAACCTTATTACAAGTAGACCTACCGGTAACATTTCTAAAATTTTTAATGTACCTGCACGTTTCAGTGTTTTTTCTTTTTTGATGCTGTGAATTTCCTTGTATCGCCATTTCACTGCACACGTACAGTGTAACCCATACTGTATATTATAGTATGCAGCTTACAGTTCCGAACGCGGGTATAAAATAACTTTTACCGTATTTGGGGTATTATATTGCCGTATACAAATACAAATATCAATATTGCCAAGATTTATAGGCGATTTCCATGTAAAAATAGAAGTGCAATTGACCTTCTATCAAAGTGTAACCGTGACATATATAGCCTAGCTAGGCTATGAGTAAATTTGCTTTTCTTTGTGCATGTGCAAACATCTGTCGCAGGATGAGTGTCGGAGCAGTTCCGGCTTATCCAAATTTCTTCTGATATACGCCATTACATTACAGCCATGAATTTTGTGAGGAAGATGGAAGTACAATATGTGCTCGTCGTCGCTATTTGGGACAAACGTTTCATATTTTATATTACTCGTACTTTATTTTAGTGTAGACTATCTCTTATAAACGTCGCTATTATTTTTTTTTTTTTGTCCTCATTTCCTATTCCGTTGTGAAAGACTGATTCGTGTGTTTACATACAGCTGTGCACTTCCGTTTCAATCATTCTTTTTCAACAGCTTTGTTAATGTTATGATTAGTTTTTATCCTGTTGCCGGTTTTAGATCTTCAAGATATTATTTTTTTAAAATTTTATTAGCTATTTTGGTTTAGGTATTTTTAGGACGACAAAATGAATTTGAAAAATAATATAAATACTCGTACTATTGATAATAATGTTGTCACAGATACGTCACCAACTGTGTGAAAATTCATATTATTACTGGTGTTGTTAGCATTTTATTGATATCTATATTTAATATTAATTTCAATATGAGTTATATGCAACTAATCATGATTTTACTACCGGTATAAAGTATTACCATACAATAATATTATTATGCCAAAGGTTAAGGGGTAACCAGGATGATGTTATGGAGAGACGGGATTTAGCGAAAGCAGCTATTGGTAAAATATTTAAATAGGAAATACTTAATACAGTAGTATGAACACGAAAAAGTAAATGTAGTTATTTATTAATAGAATCGTCTTCAAGATTTGTTTTGTTGCGACTTGATTGGTGATTTATGTATTTACAGTACTATAATAACAAATGATTCGTGTTTAATAGCAAAACAATGCCATTTTGGTTCATTTTATATTATATTTTCCGTTTGTTAATTAATATTGATGAAATCATTTAAGTAATATAGGATTGCAGACTGCATTACGAAACTAGTACAATATTTTTGTAATCATCTTCATATGGACGCCATAATAATAATTATTATTATGACGGTGGCTTTCAGCGGAGTAGGGTGGGTAGCCCGCCCCGGATGACACCATCACAGAAGGGGTGACTAAAAAGCTCATTAGTTTGTCAAAATAGGGCAAATCTTTCTAATTTTTTAAAACAAAAGTTTTGCGCCTTGTGAGCTCGGCGTTTTTAATTTTTTGAGCTGTTCATGGGCGGATTTTACATTACCATATGTCAGCGAAGCCACACTTTTAAATTAGGACCTCCATTGCCAATCTATGGCACGTACGAAACGTTTACTGGCACATTAACATGTATTTACATAAGTGACACCTTTGAGCAAATTTTGTGTAAAACGGTGTCAACGTGGCTAATTGTCTAAAAATAATTTGTTTACATTGTCCTCCTTTATCTCCTTAACCATTTTGGTCACGCGCTTCAAACGAGGTTCGGCACGCTGAGGAGTAGAACATTAGACCTATTTGAATTTTATTGTCGGGTTTCAATATCAGACAGCAACAATATTAAGTCAATAAACCGAGGTACATGACAATATAAGGGGTAAACAAGGGCGCACAAAAAAAAAGACATTTTGGTCAATTTTTTTAAACAGCTGTGTAATTATTATTGTGAAATACGGGAGTTATTGGCCCGGGTTACGCCTACCCGTTAGATGCCACAATATTGCATGACTATAAATAAATTTTAAATATTGTGCATCAACTACGAAAGTGTGAAGGCAATGATGAATCATCAAAGGTGGTTAAAAATTTAAATAGCCCTACTGCAGTCTATGTGGAATGAAATAACATGTCAGTTTAATCTTTGAACTGGAGATAAAATTATCTTAACTGCTTTCTTTGATAGACTTATCATTTTTTGTTGGAAATGTCTTCGGCCTTCATTCTAAGATCTACAGTACACAAGTGTATACTGAACAGTAATGACATTTCATGTACGTCATTGATTTGTATTTGAGCTGGTGTTTATGCGGCTGTTCGTTGAAAGTAAACCACGCCATCTAATGGGAACACCAACGTTTGTATTTTCTTTTTGTTACCGCAAGAGGACGTTTTAGCGCTTAATTTGAAGATGTGTTTTGATTAAAGAATTCCGACATAATTATAACTAAATTTAAGAAATTAAGTTGGAAGTATTTTACAGTACCGATATATTATACAGTACAGTATTATGCTATTACAGTAAAATTATAATTCAAAAACAGTGTTTTGCTGACAGTTAATCAGCCACCTGTTCTCAATTTAATGCCAACCCTGAAGGTTAAATGCGGCCACTTTGAATTTCGACCAATTAAAATTGAATTTCACGGTTGAAATAATTTTGGAGCCATTAAGGGGGATTGAAGGGTGACCATTTCCAATGGGGCAATTTGTTTTTGACATTTTTGTGTTCAATTTTGAAGATT
>JAQGAZ010002009.1:0-21626 GCA_034692225.1 Polydesmus complanatus | reverse complement strand
AGTGGGGCAAGTTGGGGAGGAATGCACTTTTTTGCGGGAACCGTTTTTTCATCCTTTCAACGATTAAATAAAAAATTGAAACTTTTTATAGTTATAAATAACACCTTGGAGAACATTTTAAAAAAAATTTGAGCTCTCTAACTCTATTCTAGCGGCCAGAAAAAATTGTAGAACCTTAACGTTCCCATCTTGCCCCACCTTCCCCTACATTACTAGCATTAAAATGTAAAGCTTATTCCTTATCTAAAAGCTTTGAAAATAACTCTTTTAGTATCAAACGATTATAATTGTTTTTTTTTAATTCAAAGTTAGAAGAAAACTCGAAATTTTTAAAATTGAAAGCTTATTCTTTTTTTTATGGTATTTTATTTTTAAAAAAATGAAAAAGATGGGGTGAAAAGTCTCGTTGAATGTACGCGCGAACAACTTATTCACACGAATTTCAAATATTAGGTTTGCAAATTTTATTTTTCTATCAAAAAATGTGGTGGTCATGCGAATGGGAGGGTGTGGAGGGGGGGGGGGGGGAAAGGTTGGTTCGAATCGACGAGGCATTTGAGTGCAGCAACACCTTTCCGCAACCAAAAATCGCGTTTTCAAGTCGTCACGTATTTCTCGGTGATTTGATTTGCGGTTGTGTCCGCGGGTCTTAACTCCACCTTAATAAAAATAGCGTCTTCGTGCGGTAACAAAAGGATTGCCAGTAAAAGGGGAAACTCAAATATGATTTTTTTCACCCTACGACAACACAATTGTTTCCCTTTTTATACGCGGGTTTAGACCCGAAAACTTTTCGCTCGAGACTAAAATCTCATACAAAATAGGATTTTAGAGAAACAAAAACACACAAAATTTTTTTAATTTTTAAAAGTTCAGTAAACGTTGTAAATGTGCGGTAGAATTTGATTCATACTTACAGTATAAACCTAATGTATTGAATTGCGTGGGATATTTTTTACCACAAAACTTTTAATCGCTTCAAGCGAACCTCGTTTATGACGAAACCCGCATATGATGAGGGATTATTTGGATTTTGAAGAACAATTTATAATAAAAAAAAAAATTGGATTGTGTCCGCTTATTACGAAGCTTCTGCGACAAAAGTTCCCAGCGTTTAGCTCGAAAATCGCCCTTAGCAAAACCGCGTATGAGGAGGGATTAATGTATTTTTATAAACAATTTTTAAAATAAAAATTGAATTGTGCAGTATTTTATTTATTCTGACCTTTTTTTTATTACAAAAATCCGCGAATATTAAAATCGCGTATAATGAGAAAATTTTTTAAAAAAAAGTATCTATTAACATTTTTATATGTTTATAATGAATTTTTTTTTACCAACTTTTAATACCAACATTTTATGTATACGCGAAACCGCATATGATTAGGGATTATTACGCGTAGGCTAATTATTTATAAAAACAGATTTAAATTTTCAAAAAAAAAAAAAAATTATTTTGTTATGATTTGTTTCTCCCCTTACAAAATCTTCAATCGTTTAACGCAGAAACCGTGTAAAGTAAACCCGCGATGGATGAGGGATTATAGCATTTTGAAGAGAGTAGACAAATTTTTTTTTTATTATTCAAAATTTTATTTATTTCAATATTTTTTTTTTGTGTGTGTTTTTGGGTTAAGCTAATTACCCAAATAATTGAATACATTTGCTTCTAAATTGAATTATCTTAAACACCGCATTTTGCTCTTCATATGAAAATTTGAAGAGAAGAAAAGCATAGATTTTTGTTTATAAAGAAAAGTGTTTTTTTGTCGGTACATTTAATCGTAAAAAAAAAATAATAAAAAAAAGGGCAAGTGGTTTAAAAATTACGATCCACTTAACGTTGAGAAATATATAAATCGGAGGGGAACAAAAAGAGAGCGTAGAAAAAGAAGAAAAAAAATGAAGGGATAGATGGATGGATGAATGGATGGAAAGAGGGAGAGAGGGAGGGATAGATGTGCGGTGGTAATATGGTAGATCGAGAATAATCTCCTCAGTTAATCTATTATTTTCATCTCTATATAAATAAACCCCAAATGGCAAGTCGGGAATTTTTTCACTTAAACACGACCATTCAATATATCATTTGCTTCTTCACCATCTTGTCACACTTATATATTATATTGTTTTTTCCCTTATATTGTCACATTAACCACTGAAGAAAAATGGAACTTTGAGCATTTTCAGTCTTTTGGCACGCGAGTCGCATAGGTTTTTTTACTAATAGAAATGTTGCAGTCTATTCACACATGCACTTTCAAAAACGGTTATATCAATAATTTATTTTTTTAAATTAATTAAATTCGAGTTCTTTTTTATTTTCTTGCCACTGATGTTTTTGATCTGGATAAAATTATTTTTAAAAATTTTTATGGAAGCATTTTAGTAAAATTGGAGAAGGTAGGCCTACAAGACCCGGCGTTTCCCGGGACGGTATATGTTCTAAAGAAGCGGTGGAATTTTTTCCCCTGCGAGCGGGTGTGTATACATTTTATTATGGAAAACGTTTTCTTACTCGTGGAACGGCTGCTTTTTCCTCTGAGAACGAGCGTTTTTTTAAGAAATTTCACAGTGCGCGACTTATTTTTTTCCCCCAGCGAACGGTTTTTTTTTTTTTAGTATAGTGAGTACTGGGATTTTAATTTTTTATATCGGACGTTTTGTTTAAGTTTTTACACAACAAAATTTTCAGCGAGCGACAATTTTTTTTTTTCTCGCAGAACGGTTTTTTTTACTACAGGAAAGTGATACCGGGTTTTTTTTAGGCTGTGGTTGCATTTTTTCGGCTACCAGTAGCTATTGAATATGCTCGGCGCGGGATTGCATTTTCCGTTATATAAAACTTTTAGTAAAATTACTTTCTGGAATTTAAACGGATTTTTAAAATGAGCGACAAATTTGCTTGCTTTTACTTTTTATTTTGATTACCTTGAGGTAGTAAAACTTATTCAAAATTTTTAAATTTAAATTATAGTTTTTTTTTTAGTTTGTAACAATATAGAATAGTTTTATATTTTAATAAATTGGAACGACTTGACCAGCGAGTTACGGATCAAGATCCACGTAGTAAATGTTTGCGCGAGCTCCAATCGTTGAATGCAAAGACTATTTTTGTTCATTATTTAAAGTTGTAAGTAATTTGCATTTATTTTTTGCAACACATTTTAAAATTTAAAAAATAAAAATTAATGTAAATTTAAATTACAGTATTTGAAAGCGACGATTTCATCAAACTAGATAAGCGGGTTTATACCATTTTTTAAAGTAAAGGCAATCCCGAAATAACAAGACAAATGCCTGGGGAGCGGTTTTTTTTTTTAAAAAAAATAAAATGCGACATTTGTTAATTTTCTTGAAAAACTTTGCGTTACCGGTATTGAACCATTGATTGCTGAATATGCCATCAAACATAGGCGGAGATCAAACAATGCCCAAATTGAGAAGGGCATTAAGTGCCAAAACTATTTTTTATTTCCAGGCGTAAGATTCCATCAGGCTAATATTTGATACCAGGGGCCCAAAAAATAATTTTGTCAAAGACTCCGGTACTGAGTAAAATCAATGTCAAACTCTGGGTACCGTGTATTACTGTATTTTGTTATTCTTCTAAAAAAATAATCAGTTTTTTTTTCTTTAAATTTTTTTTTTTTTTTTTGGTAGACAAATCATAAGGGTTTAACCGCATGTACTGTGTATAAATTTTATATTTAAATGAGTTCATCTATTTATTTATAGGATATCTTGTTTTTTTTAATGATGTAATGACTTTTGAAAGTGCGCACTCGTTTTATATTTTTTTTTCTATCTTCAACTCCAGAGTCGATGTGGCGTAAAGAATTTGTTTACGATTGAGCATCAAAGATGAAAATTCACTTCGTCCAATGTTCTCTGCTACTTTACATCTGGGGCTGCTCTCTACATCAACACGACGACGACTTTCGGGGGTTAAAAAGAGTGTGTGTGTGTGAGTGCGTCTCACAAGAAAACTTGAACCTTTTATTTTTTTTATTTCATTTCCCTGTCCGTTCATGTTTTTTTCTCCAATCCATTAAAAACAATAGGGCGGAAGTAACGATGGAATGCGATGTGTTAAATGTATGACGTAGGCTTAGTCGCGACCCTTTGACATTGTTTCGCAGGCGCCGAAATAAGTCAATTAAAGGGACTTAATCGAATGAATGGTGCGAAGAGAATATTTTCTTAATGCTCTTTTCTCCATCCATCCAGCCCGGTTAGCGATCTATACGTACGTAGTAGATAGAAGGAAAAAGTAACGTCGGTTGCATTAGTTAATGGATACATAAAATAGAATCGTTCGCGATCATCGAGACTTCCTGTTGGAGCTCTTTTTTTTTTTTTTTTCAAAAAGAGCTCTTTGGCGACCCGGATCTTTTACCGGTTACAAATTTCTCGCGTGTTACTATTAAGCGTGCGAATCAATTTTCATGTCAATTATCGTAATTGGTTCAAATTACATTAATGTTTTCATCGTTTCGGCGCACTTTTCGCCAGCCACTCGGCCAATTTTGTCCTTCAACAGCTTTTTACGCGAGTGTAAACGCAACTTTTCTACGTGATAATTAATTTTCTTAGGTTGTAGCTAAATCAACTTAACCCCCCCCCCCCCTCTACCTAATAGTTTCACGGTTAAGTCTTGAGGTATTTTATATTATTATAGCCTTTTTCGTAAATTATTGCCTACTAATTTATACGGAGTCTTAATCCAATCAGCTAAATTTGCATAAATTCCGCTTTTCATCTCTCGGGACTTTTTTTCTTCTGGCTCTATGTGGGTTTTTGTGTTTGAGGGGAAAAAAAATTTTAAGTGATAGTTGAATTTATTATTTATATTTTTTTTAGCTGGCGGTTTAATTCTATTATATTTTAATTCAATGAATGAGGCTTAAAGGATTTTCTTTCAATTTTTTTAATTAAGCACTTTTACGTAAGGAGATAAACTCTATTAATCGAAGTGAGAGAGAGAAAAAAGGTTTCTAGAGCTGATTTTGGGAATAGATAAATTGTTATTAGGAGTCGTTTTTTTAATGGAATTTTCATCTCGGTGGTAATTTTAACTTAATTGCATTACTTTGGTTAATTAGAGGTGTGTTTTACTTATTTATTTTTATCATGTTTTTTAATATGATTATATACATGCAAGTTAAACGATTAGAAGAAACTTTTTTAAAATAGCATTTTTTTTAGCGTTATAATTTAATGCAACATAAAATTTAAAAAAAAAATAAAAATTAATTTATTAACTGGTATACTGTATATCGCTACCTTAAATTTACAGTATTCTTCGTTTTACGCTGATTTTGTTTTATTTAAACAGAAGAAACACTCAGTCATTAAGCTAAAACGTCTATGCATGTCAAATTTTTATTTTGAAAATACTCGTATTATTAATAAAATATAGTTCAAGTTTTAATATTTGTTTATAAAATTAAAAGTCAGCAGTTAAAGTTTGCCTTACTTTTTATTGAACCACACTTTTTATTTTCTGCTCAAAAAATGTAAATGATTTAACAATTTTGGGCAGATTTATTCAAATTTATGACGACGTACAGTATGCTGCCATCTAATTGTTAATTTTATTCTCTAAATACAGTGTACAGGTATTGGAAAACGTATTTAGTATGATTAATTATCATGCATTAGAGATGTACGAAATAAAGTTTGGGTTACTTTTTATTTGAACCACCGTGTAAAAAGCGGTTTTACTAAATCTTGCTTAATTAATAATTTTTTTTTTTAAATTATTAATAAAAGACTGTTTTGTAAGAAACGCGTTGCTCTATTGTTTTGTTAAGCTTTAAACTTTTGATACGCGAAAAAAAAAAAAAACAAGGCACTCAGGAAAATTTATATCGACTTTTTTTTCCTCTTTTCTAGTAAAGTACACAAGTATTGATTCGAGTTTAGAGAGCAAATCTTAAGTTAAATTTTGCTAAGTTGCTACTTCATCTGGGGACATATTTCGAAGAAAAAGAATTGAAGAATAAAAAAAAAAAGAGCGCATCTACTTCGCTCATCAATTCCCTAAGCTAAGCTAGAAAATATCTCATTTCTCTCCCATTTTCAACGCGTCGATTCAATTTTTTTTTTTGCCAGAATTGAGACCCGTGTCAGAGAAATGAGGCGCGACGAGACGCGTTTTTTAGCCCGCCAAATCTCAGCCTTAATTCCGTAGGGAATTTCAAGTTGATGATAAAACGACTTGTCGAACGTTTCATCTGGCCAAATTTTAATCAAATTACGCTAAAATCTTTTTAAAAAAATACTGAATATCCTTAACACTTTCAATCACGTGTTTACACATTCCGATATTTACTCATTTAAATTGTGTGGTAAATTATTATTGTAGGCTACTATTATTAATGCTATGGAGAAATAAATAAAATACGGTAACAGTTTGAGATGCATAATTACTTTGTTTAAAAAAAAAAAAATTTTAGCAACAGTACAATATTTAATTTTTTGAATTTGAAGAGGTTGCAGCAATAACCGAATACTATATTTTCATTTTTTGATTTTTTTTTAAGTTAAATGGTATTTTTTATGAATAAGAATATTATGCTCTATCTTTATTAAGCTGTGGCTCATATTTTGTTTGATTTTATTCAACAAATAGTGTTACTTTTTTAGCACGTTGAAAGGGGTAAAAATATGTGATTAAAAGTTTATTTTCGAGAATTAAATTAATTTTACAGTTCAATTTTGATTTGTATTAGTAATTATATGGGCAATAATTAGATATTGGTCTCGTTTATTAGTTCCTTAAAAGGGCATTATTAACCCCATTTGGAGCCTCAATAAGATTTAAATGCTCTCCCTGACTTTTTAAGCTGACATTTATGTTTTGCTCATTCACATGTTAATACGTGGAAACTATGTGAGGAGTAAAAATTTATTTTAAGTTGAAAAGTTTTTTTTTTAAAAACGTTTTTTTGTTTTTTTTAGTTTGTTAAAATTCACAAAAAAAATGAAGATATCTTGTTATTGCTGCAAGCGATTCAATTTAAAGATTATTTGAATGATATTTATTGATTAGAATAATCCAAAAAAAACATTTTCGTATAAAAACATCGTATGTTATGTTTGACAGTTTTAAGGACCTTAGCGAAACGGCGTTGCGGCCTTTACTCGTAATTAATTTCCGTCAAGTTACAACTTAAATTCGATGTTTGTTTAACTCGTTGAGAGGTTTTTCGATCCGATTGAAATTAATTTCCACGCGTCGAAAGATTTCCCTATCTTTTTCTCGGATAGTTGCACGCGGGCGAAGACTGGGATAGAGATGGGGAGTAGAGGCAGGGGTGTTACTTAAAATGTATTTTAAATTGGGAGGGGGAAAAGAAAAAAAAAAGAAGGTATATTTGTAGTGGGAGGGAGGGAGGGAGGGTGTGGGTATTTGTTTTTGAGTGGAGCAAGGGATTAAGAGCCGTGGCGCGTGCGGTTGAACTCACTTGTTAATCTTTGCATACAGATGTATTATACGGATTGATCAGTATGTACACACACGTTTGGCAAGCAGTCGAAGCCAGGGTGAAGGAAAAGAGAGTGATGGGGATGCGATATTTGAACAAGTAATTAGAATGCAGCCTAATCAATTTTATTCAATTAATTAGAGGCGAATGTCAATCATCGAGTAGAAAGGAAAAGTAGACGAATGATAATAGCTCAACATCTGCACCCGCGTTCAGAAAGTTCGCGGATTTTGATTTCTTTATTTCCTTTTCTTTAAAAATTTCAACGCTAAAGATAAAATTTTTATTTTTTCACTATCGATAAATATCTAATAAAACAAAATAGATAAAATTATTATGAATAAAAATAAATAATGGACATAGTTAATTAGAAATTTTGAATATTTAATTAATCGAAATTCTGCTGTAAACACTTCTTAAAATATTTTTAAAAATGTAATAAAGGTAAAAATGAAGACTTAAATAATTTAGATAGATTTAAAATTGGCGGAAATAATTTCTATGCTTTAAATTAACAGAATATATTAGCTTTATTTAGCATAAAAGAGCTTTTTAGGTCGTAGCTTTATTTTTTGAACATCCTTGTGGAAATAATGAAAGTATTGATGCTAAAAGTTGAAACCCCCAAAAGAAAAATGAATGAAATTAAATGAAATCGAATTAAGATGAATTTAGTTGTATATGGTGATAAAGAGGAAAGGGAAAGAGGGAGTATGGATAAGACACGCGCGCGCACGTGTGCACGTATATTGCACGTGCTTTGGCAGCGTCATTCTCTCTTTTTGCGCGAACCACAGCATCAAATTTATTTATCGCACGTTTTGGCAAAGTTAGGTGTGTGTGTGTGTGTGTGCATTGTCGACGTTAGAGAAATTTTTCTTTCGCCGTACAAAATAGTATTTCTACGAGACACTACAAATTGATTTATCTAATCAACAAATTCTATAAAATTTATTGTCAATGATCGTCAATTGGTGGCACGTGAGACAAAACACAAAAGAAAGGGTAGGCGCCCTTAACATTGATGATAGATTTTAAAAATTTAAAGATACTAGAGAGTTTGCTGTTAAGCTTTATATTTTTTTTTGTTGCCTGGATTTCTTATGCTTATGACGTTATTAGAATTATATGATAAGATAAGAAATCAATGCAAAAAATTATGTTTGCATCTTTTAATACAAATTCTTACTTAAGACGTCATTGCAGCTTCAGGAATTTTTTTTCTGGTTCTTAACTGGTTATAGCAAACATATTGAAATTGCTACGCCAAGAATTGGAGTTAAGCATAAGGACGAGCGAAAAAGCAGCTTAACCGTAACTTATCTACTGTACGAGTATATCAAAATCTTAAAAAAATTAATTACTGTACTTCAAGCCGTAAGTTAGCTCTTAAAAAAATAGTTTGTTACTAAAAAAAGAAATGTGTTTATTCAATTACTGGTATTTTAATTATCATTACGTCATTTTTTTAAACAAACTTTTTTTCAAACTTTTACATTTATTGACATTGTTATACAGGAGAATAAATCTGTAGTACTGTCGTAGCTTCGTTTTATATACTTTAGGTCTTCGTTGCACTTTGAAAAAAAAAAATTTTTTTACTGAAAAAATACATTGCACTGTACTAAGAAATTGTCAATACTGTACTGAATAATTATTATATTGAGTTTATTAAATTGAGCTCATTAAATATTTAGTTGTACCGAGATCTTCTTGGTACTGAATGAGTGGTTATACTGAAAATTTCGTTTTTTTGCGGGATTCGTGGTATTAAAAAATTGCTTGTTCGTTGTACTGATAATTTAATTGCACAGAAACTGTGCCGCGCTGAATAATTGATTGCGCTAACAATTTCGTTGTACTAAGAAAGTACATTTACTATAGAATTATTAAATTTTGTTTATTTGGTTTTTGCGGTTGCATCTTGGGGTTCACAAAGACGGACTGTTAATTTAAAAGTTTTGTTAAACAGTTCATGTATGAAAATTGAATGAGACGAGAAGTATTATTTTATACTTTTAATAATGCCATTAATTTTGCTTTTTTATTGTTGCCGGTATTTTCATTGCGTTTTACATTACACAGTATATTACCGGTATATTGGTAAATAAGCGTTTAATAATAATTATCGTATTAGGAATAAAGTTTTATTATTATTTGATGACAATACTGTACTAATATTTGATTTTTAAAAAAATATTAATACTGTACAGTGTATTTGATATTTTTAATCATTTAAAATATTTATTTTTTAAATTTTTTATCAATGATTTTTTTGAGGTACCGGCATCGATTTTATAAAAGATAAATTCAATATTTTCAAACTAAGTTTTTATACATGAAAAAATATGTCTTCGTTCTGCGCAGGAAGACAAAAAAAAAAAAAAGTGTGGTATAAATAATGCGGGAAAGACGTGAAAGGGTTGAAGGATGTGTTTTTGATAAAAAGGCGGAAAGAGGGAGGATGAGGAAGAAAGAGGATCGATCTGTAAACAAATAAAGATCTATCTGAAGTTGTAAACGAGGGGTGAGGCTAATTTCGCAATTGAATTTTGAAACGAGTCTTCAAATAAATTAGATCGACGAATGAGATGAGAGCTGGAAGAAAAAGCTTGGTGGGTGGAGTCAAAACCAATGATTGACACTGCCTCTTTTTTCCTTTCTCTCTCTCTCTCATCTCCTCAGCATCTTTCGCATCCGCAACGCTATCTATGGATTCACGAGTGGTATCCACGTGTCATCCGTCCCTCACCAACACTTAAATCCAAACAGTTGTTGTTGTTGTTGGTTTTTGTATGTGTTCGTTGTGCCAGTGTTTGGGTGGTCGCCGGGAAACAAAGTTTTTTTTCGTCAATTACCTCGGTCGATGTGGCAATTGTTCCCTCGCATCGTCATCCATCCGGACTGGTCGAGCATGGAAAAGTTAACCGAGTTTGTTAGCAAATCTTTTGATAAGGATGCTTCGGCACATCATAACGGGTTAAACAGTGTGTCCCCTTTGACCTCGCCCGCCAGCGGGTGTCGGAGCTCCTCACCCGGGGCGTCGTTGAGTGTGGGCACTCCTTCGCCTAAGTTAATCAGCGAAGAGAGCGGCGTGGTGGTTGTGTCATCGCGTTCCCCCTCGCTCCCTCCTCTCGTCTCACCCAAAACTTCTGTTTCAGCTTTAGCTCTGAATTTATCTCGGCCTTCTTCTATCCTTGTAAAGTCTTCATCTTCGTCTTCTTCCGGCTCCGGCTCGTTCCCGGTCATATTTAATAATGCGGTGGTTGTTAACAGTCAGGCGGGTAATGAGCTGACGAACAAATCGAATTTAAGTTCCGGGGTTAAAGTCGAGTTGCCTACTGGGATGACTAATGGTAGAACGGGAAGTTATCATTCTGGTCAACATCATAATAATAACGTCATAAGGAAAACAGGTCTCCATTTCATCTTGTTTACTTTTAAGGGTGTTTTTTTTTTTTACTGTTTACTTTTTAAATTATAATAAAAAATACTGTTCAAAAAAATGTTTTTTTTATAGTAAAATTTTGGTTTAAAAAATATTTTTTTAAGGGCAGTAATATATACAGTAATTATTTTTAAAAAGTTACCAGTGTGTTAATTTGTTTAACGAAATTTGCTTTTTAAATTTTTTTTAAAACATTTTAATTATTTAAATATGCAAATAAAAAGGTTTAACTCGTTCGATTTAAATATATTATAAAATTTGAATTTGTCAAATTTAAATTATTTATTTGACTAATGATCCGGTACCCAATTAATTTGTGGGTAGAAGCGTATTAGGGCAAACAGTGCTGGCGTACGCGTGTAGCAGTGAAGTTTTGAAAGGGCAGCAAGCATCATGTTTCTGCTAACTTAATTAGGCTTCGGATGTTATAGGCATTTTTTTTTAAGACAATTAATTTTTTTTATATATGAGATTTAAAACCATCGCTTACTTTTATTTCTCTCTCTTTTTTTTTTTTTTTTTTTTTTTTAGAAAATAGAGAGTTAGATGCCAGTTGTACAACGTCAAATGGCAAGTGTCCTTCGAAATGCGGAGGACAAGCAACAACAACTTCGACGTCGATCGAAGATGAAGAAATTACTCACACCAAATTAAAACAACGAAGAAGCCGAACCAATTTCACTTTGGAACAGCTAAACGAATTAGAAAGGCTTTTCGACGAAACGCACTATCCCGATGCCTTCATGAGGGAAGAACTGAGTCAGCGCTTAGGCTTATCCGAAGCCCGAGTACAGGTAAATCACAATTATTTCACTTTAAAAAAAAAAAAAAACTAAATTAAAAACATATGGTATTGTGTTCAAAGTCCGAGTGAGGGAGGCGATGGGTGTGGGTGGGATGGCGTGTTTATGTCCGAGTGGTGATTGTGATGAAAAGGACGTTGGAGTTAAAGAGAGTTGACACGGACAACGATCTGGGAAATCCGGAGAAACAAGTTAGCTGAAAATCTAATTTGTTGGCAGTCAATCTGCGGTGAAACGACCGGCGTCCGATTTGTGTCGGCAACGATAATTGGTTTAAAGAGGCTGCTTCGGCCTAACGAAGTAGTCGCCAACCGCTCAGACTATCCATTTATTTGAACGAACATTTAGTCCTTCACCATCCCACCCACATCTCTCTCTCTCCATCTCTCTTCTATCACGTTGCTATTCGTTACTACACGCATTTAGGGATTTCAATTCTCGCTACAATTGGCCTTGATTTGTGTCGCTTGTCCATTTATTGAAATGGATGGCTGTCCATACAATTAGATTTATTCAATAAGAGGGGGCTGGGTAGGTTGGTAAACAGTTATTTTTGTTGGTTATACAGAACTTTTTTCTTGAAGGATAAATGAAAATTTAATTAAATTGGATTAAATCATTCCGGATTAACAGTAAAATTCGAAATAGCATAAATTAGTAGTTGTTTTTTGAGGAACGAGAAAATGTAAAATTTATAACTAGATGGAATTAGATTTTGGTTTTGAAGATATCTTATTTATTTATTTTTGTATTGTTTATAGGTTTGGTTTCAAAATAGACGTGCAAAATGCAGAAAACACGAGAGTCAAATGCATAAGGGTAAGTTCAAAACAGTTAATTATTATATTATTTTTAAGCTTTTCACTTAAATTAATTTAAGTTGGTTCGGTAATTTTTTTTAATGATTTATCATTATTGTTTACTATTATTTTTTTTTTATCGTAAACAAATACAGGCATCTTTAAAAAAAAACGCTTCAAATTAATTTGAATTATTTAAATTCTCTGAGTTCAATAAATGTATGTGCCATGGGAAATGCAACACGGAGATTAAATTAAGGAAGACACCTTCCATTAATAAATCAGAATTTCCAATTTAATAGAAAATGCATTTAAATGAACGTAATATGCAGAGAATATACAGTATAAACTTACCCAAATACATGTACATGCGGATAAATTATTAAAAAAATGTCATAAATGAGAAATGATGCAGGGTCCCATGTCATAAATTAAAAGTCAAAAATCAAATACATGTAATAAGTTGTTTTTTTTACATCAAGAAATGGGCTGTTTAGGAAGAAATACAGTAGTATTTTAAAATAATAATTATTTTAAACGCAATTTAGATAAAACAATCATTTTTAATATATATTTTTTTAAAACAAAAATCGGTTGCTAGTTTCATCGAATTAATGTGCTTTTACTTTAGTTTTTTAGTACAGTTATATTATTTTGACGATATCATAAGGGAAAAACATTATTTTGTTTAATTAATACTGAGTATTTTAAGTAGTATAAAAGTAAATTCTTGAGCTTTTATAATTATTACAGTAGCATAAAAAAAGTTCTTAAGAAAATTGTTGTATTTTTTTTTTTAACAAAAATGTTTAATCGTTTAATTGAATGAGAGACTCAAATAAATTTTCTCGCCATTTTGCTTCTCTTTTCATAATCAAATGAGGGCTATTATTACAGTCTCTACACGAATATCATATCCTTTTATTCAGACTATAGGGACCACTAAAGCAAACAAATATATATTTATTCACGCCTCCTGCTTGTACCTACCCCTCGGTGCCCTCAAACGACACTCTACTGCAACCACCCTATTTCAATCTCTCTCCTAGCCTAGCCATGCAGTGAATGGCGACGGCGATAATTCAGATGTGTATTCGGATGTCAAATAAAAATTATCCGATGTAGCCCCTAAACCAAGATAGAAAAGAGACCTTTGTTTAAAGAGAGGAAGGGGATGAGTGGAAGAAGGGCTCTTATTCACCCTCAATCAATTTCAACTTGTCGTTGTTATTTATAAATGGCTTTCAATGATAATCCGATTAGTTGATGATGAAGGGATGAAATAAGGGAAGGAGGGAGAGAGAGAGACAATAATAGAGATATAGGCTACAATACAAAAGATGCTTAGGTCCATTCACTCGTAATCCTTTTACCTGTGAGACGCATTATTATACTGTAGGTCCATACAATGTTTGGAAACTGACCTAAAATAATTGCTACCAATAGTTCACTATATTTATGGCTTATTCAAGACTTAATAAACGTTTAATGAGTTTTTTTTATTCACGAGACCAGTATTATTATATAATTATTTTTTGTTTGGTTTGGTACCGGTATTAGATTTTTTTTTTATTTAATTACAATAGCAATATTTTTAAACCATTTTTTATGATTGCAAATCTAACACGGCCAATTATTATTTTAAAAGCGATATCAAACCTTAATTGAGATGGTACTGTATGCAGTGTATGGTTATTTTTGTAAATGCGGTACAATAATGCGTCCCAAACTGGATTTTTCTAATTTAGTTGAGTTTTAGGTTCCTGCTAAATTTTAAGATGTTAAGTGTAAATTGATTCAATAGAGAGCGAAACTTTTCTTTTAAGAAAAAACTTGTAGCTAGAAATGCAATATCCAGGGATTAAAATTTATTTTAAAAAATTAATATTTATGTACCGTAATGTAATTATTTTAATTATTCTTGGAATCTAATAATTACAGTACACTGTACTGTATTTTATTTTAAAGGGAACATTGATATTTTTTTTTTCCTAGAATAGTACTGATTCCAGAGATTATTTTAGCTACTGGTAGTATGAGCAATTTTAGTTTTTCTATTTAGGTTCATGATTGATTTTTATTTTATTAATTTTACATAAATTATGGAGATTTAAAAGTTGAATTATTTATTTATTTTTTGTTTCTTAATTTTTAACCCAATTATTATCTTACTAATTCTGATTGTTAAACTTTGTGGCTCAGCTGGAATGATATTAAATTCGGCACCACCCTGTCCCATCAGCTCGATGCCCATGGACAACTGCCGAGTGGCTCCATTCGTCGGCATCAGCTCCGTTCGCCACCCTTACGACCCGAGACTTCCGTTTCACCCGGCAGCTTTCGCTCCGTTCGATCATTCGCTCCTCTCGGCCGCCGTGCTCTCAGCCGCCGCGGCAGCTGCTGCTGTAAGTTCGGCGGCAGTTTCACCGACGTCTTCTACGTCGTCGGTGTCGTCGTCGACTGCCGCGGCGGTCGTTACTTCGGCGGCAGCAGCGGCCCTCAATCGACGTCAATCTCCCAGTCCTTCTCACTTGGGGCTCGCGATTCACGGACCTCATTCCCACCCTTCGCTCCCTCCTCCCCATCCACACCCGGCGGCTATGCTATTCTACCCTTCTCCTCATTACCCTTTCGGTTTAGCCACCACGTTTCCTCCCATCGACAGATTCTCTAATAAAAATTCCAGCATCGCCGATCTCAGATTGAAAGCCAAAAAACACGCCGCGGCTTTAGGGTTATAATCCAAATTAATTAGGCGATTTATTAGATTTGTAGATAGACACTTTCCGATTTGAGGGGATAATAATATTATTATTCGGAAGCTTTTTTTTCTTTTTAATTAAGTTATTGATTTGGCGTTGCGGTTTTATTTTTTGCCATTTTAAATGCTTTATAATTGCATTTCCGGTATATAAATTTTTATATAAATAATGTTTGTTGATATTGTTTTTATTTTTGTTTTATTTTCTTATCTTTCCTAATCATCTCGTTTTTAATTAAATTTTTATAATGGCTAATAAGTTATGACTGTACAAATTAAATTTGATCGTCATTAAATTTACAAATTACGAAAAAAAATGTTACGGTATTTATTGCTGTTAAACATTAAACACACATTATACATTATTAGTAACACAACTATTTACAATTTTTCTTATCGATTTTTATATTCTTTGATATTTTAACGTTTTATTTTATTTTTTTAAATATTTTTGAGACAACCAATGTGCCGGTATTTTTTTTTTTTAAGAATGGTTGGGAATTTGTAGGATGCTGAAATCAGAATAATATGTTGTTGATATTCCAATTTGTCGTTTCTTCGAGACCTAGCCTTCGCAATATGTTGAAAATCAGTAGCGCATGCGCGATTTTTTTGTTGTCAATTTCATCTCGACGCCGATTGGCTGCAATCGATTTGCTTCTCTATTTCACCATTTGATAAACCGATTTCTTTTCATTAGAAGGCCTATTTATATTGAAATTAATAGCAGATTTGCGTTGATGTTTAAAGTAATTTGTGGAGTATTTATTAGGAAAATTAGCTTTATATTTTATAATAACGCGTAAACTTTCGCGCAATTTTTTTTTAAAATTATTGATTCGTTTATGGAATCAATTCATAAATCCGGTATCAAATTAATTAATTTGTTTGCATAATAATTTTTAGGAATTGGCTAAGCTAGGATATTTATTCCCCGAATTCGATCGAGAGTTTCTGCGTTTAAACTGAAAAAAGCAAATATTATTATTTAATAAATACAAACATTATTTTAATGGTATTTACAGTATTGGAATATTTCGTGAATCAAGGATGCATACTGTTGTGTCGCCTAACATCGCTAACAATAATTTTGGAACTTATGTTACATTCAGTAGGCTATTCATAGCGATATAATTGAATTACAGTATTTTAGATTAAATGTTGACAATGATTTGCAGTATTTATTTTACTAAACTTGTCAAATTTTAATAAGGCTGCTACCATTTTCTGGAAAACATTTTGTTTACGGTGATTTAGATTCAATCTCGCTTTTGGTTTTTTTTAATTTCATTATTATAAATATGAGTAACAAAACCTCCCGAAAGTAGAATGTTTGAGGTTACTCGATGCATAATAATTTAAAGAAATATGCCTTAATTGATACAGCTTTACTTATGCACCTATAAGCGCGTTTGTATTGAGGAGTAAAAGAATTACCGGTAGTAGATAATTTTGGTCACGGGTGATAGGTAAGGGCAGAACACATACCGCAGTTACCGGTACTTATCAAATCAAATATAATGTGAAACCAAGCAACGCCTCCTGGCAGCAGTCGATTCATCATGGATTCACAGACTGATTAATGATGAAACTAGTTCCCCGAACATAATTACTATATTTTTTTTTATCATTACATTTTCTATTGACTTATTACTTTGTATTTTTTTATTAATTTTTTTTTATAAATACTGTACAGTATATAATAATTATTATCATTTTAAGTTAGCATGTATTTAATCTATAGGCCTACAGTAAATGGGAATCTAAAAAAAAATAATTCTGAAAATTAAGATTTTAGAATGAATAATTTATGGATTCGTTGATTTATTAGGTTGATCTAATATGGCAAATAACTGCATAAAAAACCAATTTTTTTTTAGTTTTTACATGGTTATAATCGATAAAACAAATCAATAGAAAAAAAATAAAGAAAAGAGGCAGGAGGAAGCGATATGAAATCATAGTGAAATAAGGGTAGAAAATGAGAAATAAAATGATGGCGAGAGAAGAACAAATCAAAATTGAATAGACTGCAATAAATCGTGTCGAATGGGGCCTCTAAAATCTCTTATTATTAAATTGTTTTTCAGATAGTAGTACCGTTATTTCAAACTTTATTCGTTAGTTATTTCTTGACACAATTTTTAACTCACTCATAAATTAAAAGTTAAATAAATTTCAAAAAGAAAATTATTAAGAAAATTGTGCAATTATTTATTAACATGACATAAATATTATGTAATAATACACCAGACGATAAATTAGCTAAATATTTTCGGAAAAATGACTCTTGGTTAATAATTGACTTTCATTAATGACCTGTCTGTGAATCGATGAGTTTTCCATTTGATTCAAAGGTATTTTTTGTGATTGTTTCTTTTCCACATAATATCGTATGTGTTTTTGCCTGATGTCCGGTTTTCAGAGATCTACTGCACTTTCTTTTACTCTTCACTACGTAAACGATGCTCGAATGGGCAGCAGATTAAAAGCAACACCGAGCTTTCGTTTCGTCCTTTACGTCTAATACATCATATAAATTATTATTAGATGTTGGGTTTCGCTAAGCACCTCTCTGTCGACTTCAATCAATTTATTTCTCTCCGTTCCATTTAACTCTTATCAATTCCTTTGCCTAACATAAATTAACGTTTATAACTTATAAATAAATATTATGCTAGGGAGATGGATATACAGCACCCGCACATTTCCCACATTGAATTAAGATTTTATTGATGATATCATTTCGTCCTCAATTTATCATATACATAGCGTCAATGCCAATGCGTTTATCATTTATTTATTTAATTTCGCTTCTAAATAATGTCTGAAGCAATTTTTTGATTAGATTAGGACCGAAAATTATGATTGGAGAAAAGATTTCGATCTAAAGGAAAATAAGTTACGTCGTTCTACGGATAAATTATTGGGGCAATAAAGACTTGCTGTTAAGATTTTAAGTGAAAATACAGCGTAATGTGAGGTTCAAATATTAAACCGTGAATTTTTTATGCCATTTTTATAAGATTAAAATACAAGTATTAAACGAGTTGCGTTAAAGGGTTCTAATAAGTCCATCGTCGTTTTTTTTTTAAAGTTATTATTTGTAAGAAATTTTTAAAGATAGACAAACACATTTTTAGACACGTCAGGTACTAAATTAAATAACGGTATTAATAACTCCAATAATTTGATATTATAATTTTGAACAATACGGTGCAAGTTTTGTATGCACCAATGTGATAATTGTGATTGTTAAATCGCTTGTATTGGAAAATGTTCTTACCGTTGTAGAAAAGAAAGGAAAATGATGCATGTAAATCATCAAAATTATGATTCCTTTTTTGTAAGAGCAAGCAGCTTTTTCTTGCATTTTATTAAGAATAATCGCCTTCAAATCGAGCTTTTTTTTTTTTGGCATTTCGTTTTCAATTGCATTTCCGACGAGTAATTCAATTGAACATAAATGTTCGAGAAAGCTTGCAGACTATATATAATATCAGTTACTTTAGATTTATAGTGTATTTTAGAGATGCGAGGTTGGTTTATTTCGATTTATCCGCTTTTTATACCCCTGCGGAGCAATTTTCCAGCATTAGCATCCGATTGGCCATACATCTTTCCCGTTGTTTGCGATTCGGCCTGCAACCTTGTTCCGGGTACCGGTCTCTCTTATGGACAACCTGGGCTCCATAAAAACACTCACTTTCAAGTCTCGCAAATCGAAATTTAATTTAATCCCGTTCGCTTCTATTTGCACTAATTTAAAAAATTGCATCGGTAACAAAAATAAAAGGGAGGGGAAGGAGGAATGAAATACACTCCACCCTCCATTTGCGCGAAGACTTCATTTCTCAGAAAATCTCCCGCGCTAATATATTTGCGCAAAAAAAAAAAAATAAATAAACAAACAACGTAAAATAAGGTTTTAAGTTCCAAAATTATTCATGTTTTATGAGAATTTTAGAAGCTATTTTCCATTCAAAATTTAATATAGATACTTTCAGTATACGCTTACATGTTGAAGTATTGTGCAGAAAGTGATGTAGTATTGGGTTATTTTGGAATATTTCGTGAACATTATGATCAAAAAAAAAAAAAATTCAAAATGTTTAATTGAAAGGGGAAAATATGGCGAAAAAGGAAATTTAAAAAAAAAAATAAATAGTTTTGCAAAAAAAACTTAAGGACTTGAGAAAAATTAATTAAACATAATTACAATATTGTTTCGTCAATATAATTTTGATCAGGTCTAATAGGTATATTTAGTCAGAATTATTAAAATATTTCGTTATACATGTACCGAGGTCCGAGTATTTCGTAACACAGAACTTTTTTTATCCAATCTCGAATGCAGATTCTCGTGTATAGAATTCGTGTAAATAGAGGGTCAAGTGTATTTTAAAACTATAATTTACATTATACCGTACTGTATTAACGGGAAGGAACGAAATGTAAACAGGCATTGAATCCGAAAATATTGCCATTAATTACACATCGTGTGACGTCCATCTAATTGATCCCGAATGATTATCGACTCTATTCGGTGAGATAGCACGGTCTTAATGGGGGGGAAGGAGGGGAGATCGGGGCAGTAGGGTGAATGGAGATGAGAATGGAGGATGACTGGCTCGTAAAGGGATAAGTTAGTGGGAGCTAAGAGAGACAGAATGTGAGCGAAATGATGAGTTTAATCCGTTGCCTAGATAGATCCATCTCGACACTCCTCGTGAAATATTCATGAATAAGCGAAGAGACTGAACCAACATTTACCACAAATTGGCAATGAATTATGACTGAAAGAAACTAAGGATTTACGACTTTATTCAAGAGAAACATCGGATAAAAATTCCGGAGATCGCACTTTGTTTTTATTTTTATTTAATTTATTTTCGATCGACCAATCCGGAGGAAGGGAAATATGCGCATTTTTCCGAGGAAAAGCAGCAACGAGTCGAGGGTCACGCCAACTGTCCAAAAATAACGTTAAATTTTTATTTATCCGGGGCGTAAATACCATATCATTCAAATATAATAAAGTTTCATTTTCGATAAATTTGTTTTTGTCGCTTCGTGTCACTTTTCCGCTTTTATTCCGGGTCAACGAAATTGTATTAAATGAATATATTATAGAGATTATTGGTGCGGTTTTATTACGCGCTTACAACATTAGCATATTCAATTACGAATAAGAGATTTTAATTATAATAAATTATTCTCTTTCGTTTTCAAATGCAATGAGCATTCTTTTTTTTTTACTTTTACTTTCATTTAATTATGAGTGAAATTTTAGTATTTCTAGTAGGCTAAGCTTGACACATTTTAGCTTTCTATTGACTAAATATAACTATCGAAATTAAGTGAATTATTTTTCATTAGCAAATTGAAGACGGGAGATTTTGGGCGAATTAATGCGGTGACGATGAATGTCACTCCGCACTATGCTAAAACTAGTGTATCATTATTCGTTGCCAGCAGTGTCATTTAAATTTAGGATTCCTTATCTCAAAAGCTTAGTTAAATGAGCATTAATGGAGGCTAAATTGTACATTATGCACTTTATCGTTTCTTTAATCATTTATTTTGCCCTCTACAAATGAATAAATTTATTAATTTTCAATTTAATAAATTAATGCAGAATAAAATAATGGAGAGCTTTCTATTTTTTCCTAAAACAATAATGATTTACATTTACTGTAACGGTACATGTAATTTTAAACTTTTGATTTAGGTTAAGGTTAACAATACCGGCGCCCGACAAAGGTACTTTAAAATTGTTCCATTTTTTAGAAAAATTCAAAAAGTAACTTTTCCCTCTCATTTAAGCAGCTTATCTTGTGATAAAACAATGTAATATCGTAATAATGAAACAAAAAAGTAGCAACCATTTAAAAACAATGTAACATTGGAGCAGACATTCAAAATGTTTAGCATTAGTTATAAAATGAATAATTTTGGAAAAATTGATGTTTTTATTACCGGTATTTTAAAAAAAAATTTAAACTTTTAAACTTAAAAATTTTAGAATTTTTTTTCTTTGTAAAATGGCATTATTTTTAAATTTTTATCTTTGCTAATTTTCTTTAATACAAGTGGTCCGTGGAAGTTGTACGTGTATAGTACTGTAGCTACATTTCGGGGACACCCAATTTTTAAATTTTTTATTCTACTCGTATTATAATCATTTTAAAAAAAAATTATTAGTTTTATTGTATTTATGAATTTGCATTACTACGAGTAATTATAATTACGAGGGTAGGCTGATAAGTAATGCCTCCACCTCCATATCTTTTGAACGGATTGGAGCACTGTCTTCAAACA
>JAQGAZ010002008.1:0-21642 GCA_034692225.1 Polydesmus complanatus | reverse complement strand
TAAAATATCAAGCGTACTGAAGCGCCTATGCTTGACAGTTCATTTTATACATGCACGTCAACTAAAGAACATAATACGAATAGAATGTAATCTTATAGAAAACATTTTCTGTGTATTTCAAATAGGACTGAGAGTTGTAGAATGATATAATGTAGTATAATAATAAGATGAAGCTCTCTATTAAATGCTATAGCTTACTAAGTATTATCTTTCTTAATCGATTCTCCATTCCCCCTTCCCTAATCAAAAAAAAAATTAATATGCCACTACAAATAAAATAATTAAAACAAAATAACCGACAGTATCTTACGCGAATACGTCTAAAATGTGTTTTTAAAAAAATAGGTCACTCTGGCATCCACCTCGTCAATTGCACTTGATCAAAATTTATTAATTCAATAACCTTAAGTTCATTGTATAACAATATCATTAAATAACCTAACTTTATTCACGAAGTTTTAAAAATAAATACATGGACATCACACGCGGGCTACGACCAATTAAATACCTCTTTTGGATCCACTTTGACGATTTTCAAAATTAATATTGTTTACCGGAAACTATAATTTATAAGGTTGACAATATAAAAGACTTTCTAACAAAAATAGAATTTCATATTCAATGTTTTTCAAAAAATGCGTAGACATTTCTGAGTCATGTTTTATTATAATACGAGAAAATCATAAAACCGTTTTTGTTTTTTAAATGCATAATTACAGAGCACGGTCGTAGAACTTAAATGTTGTCCCATCTTTACCTTCCAGAATTTATTGTTCGAATAGTAAAATAATAATAACAAAAACTGAAGGGTAAATATTCAAGAGAGAGAGAAAAAACAATGATAGCAACAAGAAACAAAAAAAAAAAAAAATGATGAATCCAAATCATTGGCATTATGTATTCCATTGTTAATTCGAACCTTGGGAAGTCCTTGTTGCAACGTTCAGATGGCAATGATTGTTTGATAACGTTCAATAACAAGCCCATAAATGAATGAGATTGAATCTAATTAGCTTCATCAAACAGATATTCCTTCCCACAAATTACCATGCCATCTTTCCCTCATCCAAATACAGTACGCTAATTCAACCGCAAATCAAACACGCGTATTATTAGCGTTCAATTCTTTGTAATCTGCGTCATAAAGCAATAACCAAGCTCAGCCGTTCACTTTATTCGCGAAATTGCTGCATTAAATGAAAACAATTATTCATTAAAAAAAATAATAATGCTGGTACATGTAATAAAAATGCTCACGTTCAAAAAGAAAATATTATTTAATAAAAAAAAATTGTTAGAAAAGTAGACCTAGCAATAAAAATAACGTCAAAATAATTAAAAAAAATTAACCAATATATTCCTCGTAGAGTAAAAAAACAACTTAATAAAATGTACATGTAAACATTTTCCCAGCTTTGGTTTTTAAAATAACAAAACCACAATTACACAAAATCATTATATAATTATGTACATGTAATACCACATTCCATACGGTAATCTGCCATTTCATGTAATGTTTTCCAATTTTCCCTTTCCCAATTTTCAGTTTGATGAAATAGTCCAATATTAAAAAAAAAAATTTAATTAATTATAACTTAAATATTATGTTTACTCATTTTTCATTTAACTCGTGTTAGATTCAAAATGTACAGATAATTACAAGAAGTCATATCTATACTGTACATGTATTTCATTCATAATTTTTTTTTTTAAAAAAAATGCAAAATATTTAAACAACAAGGTTACCGTTTAAATTTGTTTCATATATCTACGATAAATTCGAGTATCCCTTAATAATCACCAATAATAAAAAAACAATAAATTATAGTTCTAAATGCTGGTTATACAAAATAATAAAATTTAAATAAATAAAGGTCTTTAAAATCGTAAAACTTGAATAATAGTATGCATTAAGACAATTATTTTCACTACGAGCATTAACAGGTTTATTACGTATTTTAATGCACAGAGTCGATATTTGCATATTTCTACCTTTTGTATTCAATTTCGCAATTGGAAAAATAATATATAAAAAAAAAAAAAACTTTAATAAGAAACTTGTTTCCCAAAAAAAAATAATACATTGTTCACGCCCAACAATTTTAATCTCTTTTTTCATCTTATCATCCTTTTATCCTCCTCCCTTGTCATAATTACATAGACTAATTTTGATATCAAACCGCAGCGGCTTTTATTTGCCTAACAAGCGTTTCATTCAATTAACGTCCATTATTTATGGCGTTCCTACCCCGCCTTATTAGCCTGCAACCACCGATTCAATAATTCATCGCAACGACCACAGCTGTCCACTCCTCCTCCCCCTTTCTACTTCACCCACCCCGTACAACCCCTTCATTCACCTTCTGTCCCTACTAATCATCCGCTACGCCGAATTGCGAACATTCCAATACATGCCATTACAATCTAGTACAGTGTTGAACGCAAACACGTTTTAACTATTACAACCAACCATTGTTAAAATGCTTTATTAGAAAGAAGAAAAAAAATAATAACTTTTGCTTCCGGAAATTGCTATTTAAAATAAAAGTTGGTGCTGTAGTCAAAAAAAAAAAAAAATAAAGAAGTTGTACTCACATTTAATAATTTTTTTTTTCTAATCAATTAACTTAAAACCGCAAAATATAATAAAAAAAAAAATTCAGGAAAATACCATAATAAAACGGTTTTGTATAATTTTAGAAGTTCATTTAACCAAAATTCCTAATAATTACTCGTATATAATACAGTAGGCCTATATTCTATAGAAAAAATCCATCAAATTCTCTTTTTCAAAAAAAAAAAAAAAAAAATACAGCACACTGTACTTGTACTGCAAATATAATTTTTTTTAAAAAAATCATTCATTAATTTTTCATAAATGCAATTATACCAATAGAAATTATTAATTGCATGTCTTCGTTGTGTATAATAGATGTACCGGTATATATAATTATTAAATAAATTCGTACCGTAAGCAAACACTTGAATAATCCACACCTTTTCTTTCCTCATCAAACAGAGACAGCGTCATTTTTTTCCCTTCTTTATTATTTTCAAAATAAAACAGGTTTCGATAATTAACGTCAAATTATTGATCAACCAATCAATTTCATTTTTTAAAATTTTCAGTTCACATAATTTACTTTTACTTAACCTGCTCTAAAAATTCAAATACGCATTTTACCGTCATTTAAAACAATATACTGTATTATTCTTTTAAAACTGAAAACTCTTGCATAATTACATCTAAGCTTAAGATGACGTTCGTTTAGTTGCAACCTGAGAGGGTAGATGCATGGCATTCATTCAAAACAAATTTCTCTAAAATTTAGGAAATATCTTAATTATTATTACGTGACCTAATATATCGTTGCTACTGAAGTTCTGAATCTAGATTTTGCGACTTCAACTTCATTAAAATTTTGGTGGCAACAAAAAAAGTTTAACGAGAGATCTATGCTTAATACTTGGCTGTCACTCAGTTTTATTTAATCCTCGTTTTACACTCATCTTAGCTTGTTTACAAATCTAAGTCGATAACAAAAAAAAAATTAAATAAAAAAATTTGTAATTGTTTTTATTTTATTTTCAATAAATGCAAGTCCTGCTTTAAAAAACAGAGCCATTATAAAAAATAAAAAAAAACTTATCCACCCTTTTATCACTTTTATTGTTTTGAAGAGTCAGACAAAAGAATGAATGTCAGTCTGGATGTTTGTCTTCACAAAATAAAAAAAAGTGAGAAGATTCAAAATAGAAAGCTGAGAAAGAAAGAAAGAAAATGCAATTACAATAATATAATATTTCGACTGGTTAACGGAGTTGGCAACGATTAGTCTCAAGTTTCTTCAACGATTCTTAACCTGGCAAAGCAAATACCGGAAGTGAAAACCAGCCACTTCCAAACTATACCATCATCCGTTACTTAAAGTAATAATAAAAAAAGACAAACACGTATCTTAGCAATATCGAAAGAAAAAAGACGAGTCGATTGCTCACAAAAGAATCAATTTGCGATAGAACAAATGTGGTGAGAACAGCCAATTTCAACGTTCAACCACCTGAGAATCAAAAAAATTAAATATAAAGATGCGCAAAATTCAATTGCACCCGTAAATAACTTAATCGAATTTTTTAATTTAAAATATAATAAAAAAAAATGAAAGGGAGAAAGAAAAATCTTTTGGCGTTCAAAATTTAATATAAGTCAATCGAAAAAGTAAAAAAAAAAAATGAGGTTAAGAAAAGCGGTGAATCTGAGAATTTTATTCAAACACCGATTTTTTTTTATTCTTTTCTAAAAAAAAAATTTATTTTTATTTTTCGCGTAATCTCAAATTTCTATAAAATATCTAAAACGAAAAAAATTGGCAAAGAAAAAGTTAAATAAAAATTATAAACTTTCCCACAAAAAAGCTAAAGAAAATGAATATGGCAACAAAAATGTTTTTCCTCTTCAAAAAAAAAAAAGTGAAAATTGACATTTTCTCTTTTCAAAATCAATAAAAAAAATAATAATAGAAAGGAGGAAGTTGTAAAAAATAAAAAGAGTGATGAAGATGTTTGTAAATTGTAATCGATAGCGAGATGAAGAAGAAGATGAAAGGGTCAATCGCATCGTCTGTAGATCTTCATCGAAGCTTAACATGACTTTTATACAAGGACCACCTGCGGAACGGAACCGCACACCAGAAAGACAACGAACTAACCTAACAATAAAACAAAAACAAAACCAAAAACTAAAGCATAGACAAATTAACCGAATAATTTTAATCTTCAAATGGCAATCTCTAAATAAAAAAAAAACATTGATGGTTTCGGTGGCAATCTAACGTAGTTTATCAAATGTGATTAAATTTCCATAAAAAAAAACACGTTAAAACGACCTTTTGAAACCATATCAAAACCTTAAAAATTTCAAAAGTTTGCGCACACCCATAAATCAAAAATATCAATAAACTCTTTTCTTTTTCTTTTAAAATCATTTTGGCAGCCACAACGTGGTATAACAGACTGAAATGATTTAAATAAAGCTAAATCTTCTAATAATCAAAAAAATCTAAATTCTAATGATAGTAATCGACTTGAGAGCTAAAATTCAGCCAAATGAGGAGGGCTTTTGCTTTCCCCGTTTTCTATATTGTTCTGCCTTAAATTTTTTTTAAACATTATTATTTTCAGTACATCAATTTTGTAAGCAATAACCAGTGCTTTAAATAATATATTATACCGGTATATATTTGTTTTAATTGATGTAACTTTTTCTTTTTCTTATGAACAACTGAAAGCTTATCATTAAGAACAATATGATGGTAATTCAAGGATGAATGAAATCAATATTATTTCCTTATTCCGCATCATTCTCATATATGATAATTACACACCAAAACTTGACCGAGTTTTCAAAATTAAAAAAATAAAAAACACTAAATATTGTATACACACGGTGTACCGAAAAAAAAAATGAACCCACACATTGTACTGAAAAAATCGAGCTATACTTTAACAAGAGAAATAAATACCAAATGTAATTGAGACTAAAACTGTTTCAATTCATCCTGTAATACTCGTCCCAGAAACATATGCAACCATGAGACAAATTTGTTGAAGCTGAAATTGACTTTTTTGATGATTTGATAAGTACACATATTATAGATTTACATTTTCTGAGCGAGAACAGATCACAATCTCAATTCCATCATGATAAAAAAAACTAGAGACTTTTTTCCATAAATTTTGAAAAAATATCATTACGGCATCTCTCATCACAGCGATAAGACTTTTTCGAAATTTACCGGTAATTCAGATACCGGTTCAACAAAGTCAAATAAATTTTTGAGAAATTTAGTTTTTTGTGTCTCCTGAAAAATTTCAAAAACTTGAGATGAGCCCATTTCGTAATTTGCTATTCAATTATTGATGCTGCTATAATTGCAAGTAGTCAGTGGAAGACTCGTCTTGCAGCAAAAAACACAGTATTTTAAGCTTAGAATTTAATAATTAAGTGTTAAAAAATCATGAAAATTTCATGTGTCATTTAAACATAATATTATTAAAAACATTATTGTATTAATTCAATGGAATTCGTTTTTTTTATTTACTGTAACTTGTTTAAATTCAAAAACCATGAAAATTCAAGTATTCAAATCCAAATGTAATCAGGCGCGGAACATACCTTCAATATATTAACTTGATCTCCTGGGTAAATCATTAATTTTAAGCATTAAATTATTTTTTCTTAAAACCCTTTTGGTTGGGAAATAAAACATATCTAAGATTCAGAGCGAAGTCTAGGTGCATTTTATAATTACGATAACTCTCTGCATTTTATCATAATTAAACCTTCATCCATAAACAAAAGAAAAGATACTAAAGAAGAATCACTGTGTATTATAATTAATATACACGCTCCAATTAGAAATACATTTTTTTTTATTCATTACTATTTTCAGCTTAATTATTTTTATAAACTCTTAACCGCTAAATTAAGAGATGTAAATAAAAAGAGTCGAACCTGACCGAAAAACCCTGAATCTCTTCACACACAGACAACCACACCCCCACCCCTCCCTCTTTCTTCCATCCCCCCCCCCCCCCCCCCCCAACACCTATTTTTCTACTCTTTTTATTTTAATCGAAATCTTGGAAGCATCATTAAAAATCATCACTATTTTTCCTCTTTCGCCTCGAACAAACTTAATAAATCGTTCTCCAGCAGAGGTTTATCTAGCGTAATAACGCTAATCCAAGCGCCCAACCCATCATAACGCACGCCAGTACACTTACTTTTATCATAAAATATGTTTTTCCAACTACTTGTAACAATAATTTTCAAGTTTTGGACGTGACGCAGAATAATTCCCTCGCTCATTTCTCCCAAACGTTATTATAAAGCAAGCAGCACCCTCTCTCGTCATTCAACTTCGTTTTTGGTTCGTTTGCATCGGATCAGGTCATTGACTTGTATAGCGGTGCTATACCGTAAAAATAAAACAACAACACCGCGTGACGCACAACCTCGTCACCGCTTTACCAACTGTGATTATATTATTTAACTAACAAAAATGTCGACTATAAATAATATTCTAATGAGCTATTCCGCAGTTGCTTGTTTTATACCATCATCAGTTTCTCATAAGCTATTGTCAATTCCTCGAATTCCAATTGCGATTAAAACATCGTGCATTTCCTATGATATTATCGAAACCATATTTTATTATTTTTTTTTTTTTAAAAAAAAATCTTACCATTATCTTCAACATTTTATATAGACTAAATTTTTTTTTAAAAATCGTAATCTGGAAATTGAGAATTTATATCCTCAAAAATAAAAAAAATACTAAAGATCTTCTTGCTCACCATTTTAATCGCTAATTAGAACTAATTTTTTTTTATATATATTTGCAATGTAAAAAAATAAAACACATTTTTATACTAAACAATCAGTTTGCAGTACTGTATAGCCTACATGTACCGGTACTGTGGTATATATTTTTTTTTTGATATTGATAGACGATTAACTTCAATAATTATTCAGAGTTTTAATTCACAGACAAATTCTAAAGTTATAAAGTAATTCTTAAACGAAATACAAAATGTGAATCAAAATTTTAAAAACTTGTATAAAGGTTTCATATACCATCTTTTCAATTCGAAATAAAAAAAAAATTATAAAAAAAACAGGTCTTTTTCAACTTAATATAGGCCTACTTGTATTTGGTTAGTGTGCCATATAATAATTGCAAAAAAAAAAAAATGCACCGCATACAATCAAAGATTTGTTTTAATTTAGAATTAAATCTACAAAGAATTCCTTTAAAAAATTACGGTAGTTAAACCAAAAAAAATATTTTAAGGCGCACAAAAAAATTGTGTTAATTTAATATTATTAATTTGTTTTTAATAATAAGAAATAAATTTTACCTCAAAAAAATTGCAAGTCATTTTTTATAACAAAAAAAAAACTTAATCTAATTTTCTTGCGAATTTCATCTTTTCTATTGTATTAAAATTACAATTTATATAATATATACACCGTTTATATAAAAAAATTCTAAAGCGAGTTTATTATAAAATGATTTGCTAAATTATTGATAAAATTGTAATCATCCGCATCACCTGTGTAGAAAACAAACACAATGTAAAAAAACGAAACCAAGAAAAAAAAAAGTTAAATAAACATTCCGTTATTTTATTTGAATAGGCAAATGACATAATACCCACCTCAACGACATATTAGAATAACAATAAATTACTACATAGCGAGTCTTCGATGACAATAAGATTGCGGTTGTGTTCATTTACCATGTGGATAGATGGAAGGAAAAGCTAGAAGTTCTCTTCCACTCAAAAAAAAAAAAAAAAGTCGCACTCAAATATTGTAATGATTTATAAGGAGTCAAAAATGAATGAAGAAAAAAAAACAACGCATCATTATTATTATAAAAATAATTTTTTTTTTATTTTTAAATAATAAAAAAAAATGGCAACCCAGTTTAAGCGCTTAAACATGTTGAAAATAATCCCAAATGTAAATTTTAGCATCACGTGCATTTCCCTCATTTTTTAAACAAAAAGCTAACGAGACTCCCTGCAGAGGGCTATACCTATACAAAATGCAAACAATGTGTCCGTACGAGATCTACTCTGTATATTTAGCATGCACAAAATAAAGAATTAAATAAAAGAAAAAATGTCGTGACGGACGACTACTGTCAAGAGAAATCCATCAAAAATTCGCTTCATTTTCTAGAATAGTGTATTTAAAATCTGGAAATTTATTCTTATTTACCTTAATTGGTTAATTAATAACTATAATAATATAAAGCTGACACACTCTCCTCGTTTAATTCCAAACCGGGTCTTCGCAACTAACAATATTATTTTATCTAGCAAAATATGATTAAACTAACCCAGGTAAATGATGCGAGTGAAGCAGACAGGAGAAAAAAAAAAAGCTTTCTCAAAATTATTCTAATTTGATGCATGATTTTGGTGAGCTAGTGGCCCCAAACGCTCCTTATTAACCTTATTGAAGTCAATCAAGCCAGGCTACCTAAAAAAAAAATGGAAAATTTTTTTTTTGACGAGTTAATATTTAATTGGAGCTGGTTTTTCAATTTTACCTCGTAGCTCAAATATTTATTTATCTAGTTATAATAACCTAAAAACTATAGAAAAATGCTCCGATCAGCGAAATATTATAACGAAAAAAAAGTGAAGAAAAAATGCACGCGTTGATTAAAACCAAAAACTTTCATTTACAAACATTCCCAATTTAATTGTAATTAAAATTAGTTCAACAACTTTTTTTGATTTAATATACGGTATAACATAGCACACCATTAAAAAAAAGCTCGATAATTAATTCCCATGACATTTTGCATCTGTTTTTACACTCATGCGATTTTATTTCTCATCAAAAATTTGGAAAATTCGGAAAATTTAACCGTACCTTACATTTGAATGTACATGTATTGCTTTTTTGTATTTACTAGTGTTTCTAATTTTTTAAAAAAATAAAATAAAAATTAATTTATAGCCGATCTAAAAATTTCAACTAAAATAATTACGATAATCAATGACAAAAGAACACAAGTCCCCCAATTTCAACCCCAACATTGCTTTCTTATATTTCCTGACTTCGGTAATAAGAAGTTTAAAAAAAATAATATGATAAAAAAAAAAATTGAAATCGATTTTAAAATAATCAAAAATGTAAATAAAAAAGTCATGAACCTTCTAAAAATGATGATGACCCTGACAATTTCTATCAGCCATTACATTGAAAATATAAGTATTGTAATTTATGATTGAAATTTTCGGATTTAGTTTAGCGAAAATTACTATGAATCTTGAAACAAACTCAACCATCGCTAATGCTAGGCTACTTATAAATGCAAACTTTGTACATTTTGACACCTAACGTAATCGCCACTTAAAACATCAATTTTACCATATGCTATATCTATTCCACCGGTAAAAAAAAAATAATTACGCCGTCAAATTTAGGCCAAGTGATGAATTAGGATTCCGATTAACCTTTGGAGAAAAAGCGTCTCTTCACCATCACTCCATCATCATCTTTCACCCTTTTCCTACCACTCCTTCAACAAAATATTCGCCTAACCCATCTTACTAAAATTATCCTACCAAAAAAAAAAATATAAAAAAAAAAAAAAGAATAAGTTAACCAAAATTATATAATTATTTTAATCAGCAACATTTCCATAAACAAAAACGGATAATCCACGATGAGAAAAATTGAATAAATTTAATTAAGAGAAAATAAATTCGAGCTGTCTCATCGAATTTAATCTTCGCCAAAAAAAAAAAAAAATTGGATCAAATTTGATGGTTGGTTCAACTTGGCCTAAATTTTCCTTACCGGTAATAATATTTCGGCGTTTAAAAATATGATCGAAATAGCGATGTTCACACGAAATAATATCTTAAGCCGTTTTTTTTATTATCATTAACATCCATCTATTTCGTCTGATCAATTAAAAAACTTTTCCAAACTAACAACGTTTTTAACCTCGTTTCCGCAGCCAAAGCAGCGTCTCGCATTGAAATTAATAAACGTACGGTATACCGCAACGCAATATTTTTCTCAGAATAAAAATAATTGTTGAATGTTATTCGCTTAGTTCTGGTATTGATTTACCTCGGAGTAAACAATTCGGACAATGCGAACGAGCGGACGTGACGTAAACCTAACTCTTAATCTCATTTCTCTTTTTACGAGTAGAATACCGGTAATAATAATAATATTAAAAAAAAAAAATTACAAATTTTTAGCACGATATTACTTGGAGTGAAAGACAGAAAGAGAAAACTCGAAGTAACGAAAGCAAGTGACGTATCAGTGCTCCTCAACCGATGGATCGTGGGCCAGTGTGCCAATAAACGAGATTTATTGCTAAAAAATTAAAAGTTCATTCGGAACGAGTTTCATTTTTTACATTTTGTATTTTAGAGATTACATAATTTTGATTATTGCTATTAAAACCTATTATTTTTTTGCCAGTATTTTAAAAAAAACTATCATTTAAATTTTATTCCTGAATTTTTTTAAAAAAATTATTCTTTTTTTTTTTATCAAACTACAGTACATGTATTACCATATTTTTGGCAAACTGTAACTTTTTACTTTTGGAAAAATTTCATCCGGGTTTACAAAATTTTAATAAATATTTTGATAAATTGCAATCAATTTTTAAGAAATTGTAGCATTTCTTGGTTAACCACTATTAAACTTGGTTAAACACTATTATAGTGATGTACCATAAAGCAAAAAAAAAAAAACACTATTACTTTATTGTGATATACCATAAAACCAAAAAAAAAAAGGTCGAGAAACAGTATTGTAGACAACCTTTGGCCTCGGCTAACTGGTCCATTCCAACGGGTCAAACGTTAACAGCTTCAACGCCAAAAAATTTAAAAGAAAAAAGAAAAGAATTTTTGGTCAAGGAAAAAATTAGGCTAGCATCGCACACGCTTTCAATTCGACGAACAACAAAAAATAAAAACTAGCAGACGAAAATAGATATATATTATTACAACTCGCACATCTCCAGGTCAATTAATCAAAACCGCCAACCAACAACATTAACAACAAAAAATAAATAAATTTCTTCCCTCTAACAGAAACAAAACAAAAAAATAAAAATCGAAAGCTAAGCTCAAAATTCCTTCATAAATGAAAATTTCGATTTTATTGAACCGCATAATTATAATAACAATAAAAATAAAGAAGAACGTAATTAAAATGAACGCGCGCTACTTCTACCCACATTCATTGAAATTCATGAGTGAATGAGCGATTCACACCTATGCGTACGTGCGTTGCAAATGCGATTAACCGTCGACACATGCCGCGTTTAAGCGTGTCGGTGGCGGCAGGAAGATGAACCGGGCTGTCATCGGCCAGCGCGCGTAGGTGTCTCAGCCTTTTACTATAACCGGTACGCAATAATAATTATAATGATACGACACGACTGCGGATCTCATTCAACGATAAAGTATTTTTTTTAGGTAAAGTCTCGTCGTGCAACTTTTTTCCATTAAAACCCTACTTTTTCCTAAACTGCTAACAACTAAAACTCATTAACTTCAAATCTTTTCCAAATTTTCTTTACTAAATCAGAGAAAGAAAAAAATTTATTTTAAAAATAAGAGATTTTTCTTTACCTCAAATAGGACAAAGAATTTTGTTAAAAAAAAAAACAAAACACCAAAAAACGTTTTAAACCAATTTTGCAAAACTTCGCTTAATAGTCCAAAATTTTTTTATAAAATATAAAAATTTTTATAAACAAAAATTAATCCTTAAAAAAATATTTTTAATACCGCAATTTCATTTAAAAATCGATTAAAAAAGCAATTTTATGGTAATTTAAATTTTTGAAAATAATAAGTTAATGACTTTTACCTATAAAGCCAACGCGTATTTAGATGTAAAAAGTAAGAAAGAAAAAAGATAAAACAAGATCGATCCTTATCGATTATAATCTTCGATAAATTTACGATTATCTATGTCATAATAGCGCAGGGGAAAAAAATAATCATAATCTTTATGTAAACGTAAGAATAACGTGATAACCATCTGCAATTTAAAATAAAATTAAAATAAAAAAGAAAAAAAAAACTTATTAAATCGTAGGTGATATAATATATGCCAGTCAAATAAATTAGCACCTCCCACCCCAAAACATAAAAAAAAATCATAATAATAATAAAAAAATAGCATTTCCGGTTTTAACGAATTGTAGATTTATTTCGATCACAATACGAGCTGTTTTAAAAAAAAAGTGGTAAATAAATACTGTAATTCGGATGATGATTTTTTTAAGTGAAATTGCTGGTACTAAAGCGAGCCCAAAATGATTTGAACGTGGATTAAGTAGGCCAACTCATCCCTCTCACTTTCCAATAAAATAATGTCTTTCTGGCCATACGTCACCAGCTAACCAGTTTTTTCTCTTTCCATTCAACATCATGCCTGCTGCTGCTGCATTAACACCACATTTATTCCACCCCCCCCCCCACCACCCACATTATGTAAATAATTGCGTTGCAAGTTTACCCTAATTATACTGTAAAAATGGCAGTGGCGAGTTAAATTAAATAGGTTTCTTTCGAAATATTCAAAATTTAATCAAATTTTAAATAATTTATTTTTACCAACGTGATAAATCACTGCAAATAATTTAAATGCAATGCATATCTAACCAAAAAAATTCCAAAAAAGTTATTTAAAACGTTTAAAACAACTTAATTAAAACTAAACGACGCATTCATAATAATAATTTTTTTCTAAAATGAAAAATAAAAATTGAATATACCGGTACAGTAATTTTATTTATGTAAAACTCCATGTGATAAAATAAAAATTATTAGATGAGAATATATTTTTGGTTACAGTATTATCATAAATACAAATCTTTTCATCTTCTTTAAAAAAGTAAAACTGTGGTTTCGACACAGCTCACTTGAGTAACAATAATTATCGATTTGCTCAGCATTTATTATACAGTAATCCGTCTTTTACGTGCACCGGTGATGTATGGGAAACGACTGGTTGGCCCACTTTTACTCCACCGGTACCTACAGGTGCTCACCGGTGCGCTACTACCAATGGGTCAGTGCTCTTGGACGAGAAAGCGCATCTTGTGAGCACAACTACGCTATTGCACCTTCCTACATTTTTTTAAAAAAAAAATTATTTAAAATCCAAGTAAATAATAAAAATGGCGCGTGTGAAAGCAGAGCACCGACTAAAATTGAAATTCTAATAAATAGAAATTGAAATAAAATTCATCAGAATCAAAAAATCGTTACAAATCCTTAAAAGTAAAATTCACTAATTGTTTTGGTTTGTACTCGTGTATATCATTCTACACTTATCTTAGCATTTTCTAACTGAAACCGAACCTATGTTTTTGCTCTCGGCCTTTGCAAAAAAAAAAAAAAATTTAATATCCATTTTCCCGCCATTCTTACACTTATTAAAACAAACAATCCGTTTATCAGGTGAAAATCACCAGCGATATCACCTAACACTATTATTTGAATTTCATTAAACGTGACCGTTGTTCTGTTGTTGTTGCTTTTTTTTTTAGCGTCTATCACTTTCTCTTTGTACTTATTTTCAGTTTATTATTTCACATTTTTCGAGTTAATTATTAAAAACAAGAGACGTCTTTTCTTTGTTTCTTTTTTCTTTCTCTCAAATGGAATCGAATGTTTTGTTTACATTCGACTACTGCCGTGTATTTATTTAGGTTGCGCGTTCGAATCCTTTCTGATCTATTGATAACGCTCGCTCCTTCCGTGTTGAATTCTTTTCTTCTTCACAATCGGCTTTCGTATTGTTCGGCCCATATTGTTTACAAAATATCAATTTAGAAAATCTCGTCCGATAATAAACAAAAACAATAATTCATTAAAAGCTCATCACTTCTCACTCTAATCAATTAAGCGTTTGCATTTATTCAAAACTCAAACTAATGACAATGGAACTATACCCAGGCGCGCTTTTATCCACTAACTTAAACGTGTTATATTGACTATTAAACATCTCAGCTAATAGTCTCATCGATCTTAATGTGCCTCGGCTATTTTACAAGTTACAACCCAGAAACTGTGTAATTAGACCTCGTATAATGCCCAAAAAATATCTAAGTCAACGCCGAAAATAATTTTTTCACTTTTAAGACAAATTTGAATTTTAAATTGCCAATTTGTATTGGGCTACCCACAAATGCTAATACCTGTATCTTGCTAATACCTGTATCTTGCTAATACTGTAGTTTTGTTGTAACCTTATTGTTACACTGATTGTTACTAGAGAACATTTTATAATTGTTGGTTAATTGTTTTTTAATAAACAGAACTTGTTTAAAATTATCTCAGATAGCTAATAAATAAAAATATATTATACCAGTTTCAAATTTAAATTACTGCTTAAGAAATTAAGTAAACATTTTATTGCTAGGTAGGCTACTTTACATGTATTAATGAATACATTAAACGCTTTAGCAATTACGTGATAAAATTGCTGTAATTAAGATAAAGTGCAGTATACTAAACAGCATTTCAAGATAATAATAATAAAAAAAAAACTAACGGGTAAAATAAAAAAAAAGCATAGAATAGAAGACGTGAGACGGAATGTGGAATGTCCCCTCACGGTTAATGTAACTCGACCAGCTACTTGAACCGTCTAAACCAGGCTAAAGAAGGATTGCTCACAGCATCCCTTTCAGAAAACAGCTTCCCAAAGTATTAAATTAGGAATGTACTAACATTATTTTGAATCTTTGTAATAATTTAAACAGCGACATTACTTTTTTGACACACCAAGATGTGGCTACACATGAAACCTATCATTGTTTTTAATAAAAATAAACATTTTAATGCAGTTATGCTTATAATTATAGGCCTGCATAATATTTAGATTTAACAGCTTTTAAGAACACACACTAGTTAACAATTTACTATTACTAACTACTCATTTTTAATACTGACAGCATTTATGCTAAAAATTCCGCATTGTTTATTTTTGGCTAAGGGAGAAAAAAATGATGCATAGCAATTTAGAGATAAAATTTGTTTCGCAATCAAAATCGTTGTAGAGATAATGGACCGGATGACTTTTAATAATGCCATTTTCATTTTTTTAATATTAAGCGAAGAGATTAATTTAAAGATATACCACTTGTCTATCATCTACGTAGTTTAATTTTTTTTTTTTTTTTAAAAAAAATAGCTTGTCAAAACTTGGACTTTTCAGAAAAATATTCGAAGCAGGCCTACCGCATATTTCAACAACAATATAAATTCAAAGTTTTTTTTTTTATTTTTTTAAAAATTAAACTTATTTAAATTATTAACTCACGTAATAAAATTAAGTTATGTTTATAATGGTGTAATTTTGGCTTCTGCACGATATCATTTCCAGTATTACGCAACACACGCTTCTTCTTTTGTATTATTTCAACGAAAACAACCAAAAAATCCGACAGCAAAAATAAATAACAAAAACTAATATTCCCATTACCAACTTTTCTCTTCCCCCCCCCCCCCCCCCCATCCCCCAAAAACATAAATAAAATAGGTAGCCAAAAATACCTGCTCACCGGTTAAGTTAAATACCTTGAACGTGACGAACATATTAAAAGCGCCCGAAAACCCGGTCAATTCTTCAAAAACGTATAATCTTTCAAATTTTTAGATTTATTTTATTTTCCAAAAAAAAAAAAAAAACTTTTTCTTTTTTTATTCCTAGAATTAGAATAGCTAACAAAAACCTTAGAACAATATTAAAAAAGCATAAAAAAAGAACCAAAAAAACCCCCATTAGGCTACACTAGGCTACGGTATAACAATTTCAGCAAAATTCAAAACAGAATTTTTTGTTAATAAATAATAGCGGTGTATTTTTCTACTAATTGTGTACAGACAGACGAGAAAGAGCCTCGCGTGAGAAAGTGTAGCCGTTCACGATTTTTAAGTAAAAACACGCGCGATAAAGGTCAATACAGACGATGGCGCATCCTCCCTACCCCCTTCATCTTCCAAGTTGAAGAAAAAAAAAATTCACTTTTCATCTCGACTGATATTCTACTTCTTTACAATACAAGTAGTTCGGTAAAGTACAAGTTAAAAAAAAAAATTTGAAAAAGAAAAAGAAAAAAAAACAAAAAAAAAAAAAAAACAAGAGAGCCATTAGGTGGAAGAATTTTATGTAGCTTTTTTTTTTTATTTCACTCCAAATTTTTTTTTCTTATAAGATTATTTATTTGATTATCCGCTAAATATCCTCTCTCTCTCTTCACTAGAGAATGTCTGATCATCGTGCGTAAAAACGCCATTGTTTTAAACTACCGTAGATTTACTGTAATTTCAATTCAATTGGAAAGTCAATCAAACGTAAAAATTGTAGAACATCGATAATTTAAATTTCAGACGAAAAAAATAACAAAATTCTTGAATTTGTGTACGGTATTTTCCTTTTGCCAAAATAGAGGTTTTTTTTTGTTGAAAAAACAGATTAAAATGAATTAAAGTGAATACCGGTACCGAATAATCATACTGTTTAAATACTGAAAATGCGTAGTCAAAAACAAGAAATGAAACAAATGGAAGTTGAGTTATTAAATACGGTACACAAACAAGAGTGACATTCTGCCCTATTCTGGCCTTTTCCGGCTTTATGTCCTCACAGAGTCACATTAGATGGAACAGCAAAATTAATACTGTAATAACAAAACAACCATCATTCCATTAATTTATAGAGGTTCAGTTATTAAAAATTCAAAATTCAGAGGTTTTCGGTTCAACGAGTTTTTAATGATACAGTATAATAATAATTATGTTAAATTTTTAAAGAAAAAAAAAATTTGCATAAAATGCTCAAAATGATGCAATCGAATTTAGCCCACGTTAAAATTTCGATGCTTAAACGTAGATTGCGCGTGTGCTAATTCTACGCCAGATCTTCTTCGCCAGAAGAAAATAAGGGTGAAAAAAAAATATATATATATTTTTGCTCGTCGAAAAAGTTAATGAGAAGAAAAATTTGCCTGTGAAATTTCTCCTCCTTCACCTCTGCAACTAGTTCCAAACGGTCCGTACGCATAACCCGAACGTATATCTTCACGGATTCAGGTTGCGAAACCACGATTACCGTTTGCTCGACACACTAATCCACACTGAACTTGTTTCGTGCTCAAAACAAATTACGTCCATCAAAAAAAAAAAAAAACAAAACAAGTACGGTAATACGGTACATCGTAAACTGCTACACAATTTCCATAATATGTAATATCACGTTAGCAACTCCGTGAACACAAATCACAACTTACGATTAACTTTTTCAAATAAACCCTCAACTTAATTCAAGTAAATTAAATTATTACACATTCGACCTTTTCCTGTTTTAACCCCCTTAATCTAGTTTCATTTAATCTTCGTTTATTACGAAGATTAATGCATCTGCTAAACCATACAATCTCGTTTTCATCTTGGTGCCAGAGCGAGGCTGCATTGAATCAAAAAAATCCCGGTTTTTGGGGTGATAACACTTGAAATTAAAATTACTGCCGCTGAATCGAGAATAAAAATTCCACTTCCAAATAAGGCTAATTTTTTTCTGACTATCAGCGTAAAGAATTTTCGCCAAGAAAGGTTAAAAAAAATATTTATTGCTAATTAATTGGAAAAAGTTAATACTGGTATTTATAATAAATCTTGTCAAAAATGTAGAATCCTCTCCTTATTTATACAGTACGTGCTCCACAACTTAATAAAAAAAAGTAAACGACACCCAAAATATTATTATTAACGTCCAATTATTTAACCTTGACCTCATTCATATTTAAGGGCTAAAATATTATTGTTAACTTACTAAGTCTTAATAGGTTCATAATAAACCCACTGCAGGAGTTCCTACGTTAGTTTGCCGGAATCCGCTTAATTAGAACATCATTTGCATACTAATTTACAGTGTTGTTTTCTCTCGTCGCAAAAGAAAAAGTTTATTAAACATCGAACAAAGTTTAAAGAAAGATTCGACTGCCTTCGGTTGCTTTTTCTTCTATTAACCTTTATTCAATCCCGATTTCTATTTAGACGCACCATAGGCCTAATTAACATAAAAGTGCGACGCTTATTAATGTCACTAGACGACAATCAATAATAAAAAAAAATCATACAGTAGATTCAAAGATCTTTGGTAGATTGGTTTAATAACTGCGATCGATGAAAATTGAGATACAGCAGTCCATAAGTTACAGTAGTTTTTATAATGGGAAAGCACCACGAATGAGGCTTCAGTAAGCCTTCCGAACTGTCAAACATTGCATGTTTAATTGTTTTGTAGTGAACTTTCGATTCATAGTCTATTCAATGAAATTAATTAACATTTTGTTAAAAAAAAAAAATCCACTGTACTTTTTATAATTTCAAATACAGTACTCCGAGTATAATCTAATTTTTTTATTGCATGCTCGCGGCGTACGAGTATCATTGCAAATTATACATGTAAGACGTACGTTCCGGACGACCCCCATGACGTACCTCAAAATGGTGGAAAGAATTTTATTTGGTACAGTATACGGTATGCGTAACAATAGACGCCGATACCAGCACATTTCGTATTGAATAAAAATTAACATCTAACCAAATCACGCAACATCGCATCAACGAACAAAGTTTAAAATATGAAAATATTTGGTTACTTACATTAATCTTCGCCTCTGCAAAAACATTGCGGTAGTTATCAGGTAGCTACTGTATGTGGGTGCGGCCGTCCGTGATTGTTTGAAAGAAGTAAGCTTCGTATGACATCACGGCACTTCGGAAACAAGTTGATGAATTCACAAACACAAAGTTATTATTAATAATACAATTATTTTAAACCGATTAAACCGCAACTTTCGTTGTACAATAAATTATTGATGGCCGAGTTGTACGCGCAATTCGAGTTCATGAGTCTCCGCCATTTTAACTAAAGCGGAAGTAGAATAATCTAATAGCGTTTTCCATTCGCGCACTAGAGCCGCTCCAGTTTGGTCTAGTGCAGCCAGTGCACACAAAAAATGCTCTATTGAACTACACTACCCTGGAATTGTTGTTCCAATGAACCTCCACTGTGCTCCAGCTTTTTCAAGGGTACACCAAGCTGTGGTACGTGTACTCTATTCGTAGCGTCCCATACACAAAATTTTTGCACATTATTTACTGTACCGTACTGAAATAATTTCATGACGTCACTAACACTCCACTAGTTTGGCGAATGGAAAACGCTATAATACTGCTCTCTTCCGGCGAAAAAAAATGTCATCACCTTCACAAAATGATTATGTTGCAAGTGCTACAGTAAGGGCGGAATACTCAGACAACCCTTAAAATAAAAATCCCTTAAGCGGTTGACAATTACAGCGGCCCACAAAGGCCCAGTAAAATTGCTTTTGACTTAGGCATTAATTACCCATAAAATGTTATATTAATGCCTAAGTCAAAAGTGTTTTTTTTTAATAAAAAAAAATTGTTAAAACAACTTTCGACCTTTAAGCTTTGGTCCTCGCGCCAAGGTCAAAAGTGATTTTGCATGGCCCTTGTGGGCCGCTGTATTTGTCAACCGCTTAAGGGATTTTTATGTTAAGGGTTGTCTGAGTATTCCGCCCTTAAGCAGATATAAGTAAACATCCAATGAATTAAAAGCAAAGTTCGAGGTTGCAAAGTGCTATCATTGCACAAACAATTACATAACATTCACCAACTGTTATGTAATACTTAACCTCTTCTAAAACCCGATTTTTATTTCTAAAAATCGGCCGAAACAAGGCTTAAGTGCGCGTTTTTAATGCGCGCGTTTGCTACAACTTTGCAAAAGGCCCCAGGCAGTTTTAATGCTGACTTAGGGCATTAATAAAATGAAATTAAATTATTTAAAATTAATTAAAGTTATTTTAAGGATAGGAAAGTAAAGTAGATTAAGAAAGAGGTTAGAAAAACAAAATTTCTGAAAATTTCCCATAATGCACTTGAACTTGTATGACTCACAGAAGGTTGTGACTCGTCCGCAACACAGTGTAACGAAATTCTTGAATTCAGTGACATTAAGTTAACATACTTATCACATGGGGAAATAAACTCAAACTTATTTTACCTCCTATTTGACCTAGCAGACAATCTATTTTTCCCCTTTGATGTGTGTTGAACTGCCGCTTTTTGATGGAACATTGACCAACATCAAATGTTTGGGTCCAAAAGGCGAATGTTTGTCAAAGGCACTACATACTCCAAAGGGTTTTTGGCCATTTTGGTCTGTCATACACCAAACATTTGTCCACCAACAACTCATGTGTAAAGCCGGTTTTAAAAGAGGCCAATCATATTCTACGTGGGTGTAATGCGGTTTCAAACACACGCGTTAAATCAAAGACACACACACACACATGATAGACTTTCTCGACACATCAACGGAATATAATCAATATGAGAAACTAAAAATTAAATTATTAATTGCTCATAAGTTTATCTCAGTTTTAGTTCGATATTATAGCAGCGTTGCAATGCTTTAGAAGATGCTCGTCTTCATTCTTCAGCCAATCATCACCTTTCAACGCTCTTTTGTGTTAAGCCAGTAGGTTTAGGTCTCCTATGATCTATACCTACTATGACAGAGATACTTTAACCAGTAAATTATTATTGAGAACAAAGGGCAAAACGGCAGCCATTTTGGCAATTTGAACTTTGACGCAGGATTTCAGTCTAGGTGGGTTATCTTTTAAAGAATCGGAAGTATGTAATTACGAAGTGCCGAGCTTGCGAGGCACAAAATTTTTTTGGAGAAAAGTTACAAATATTTGCTTTTTTGCGCTTTTGGCCGCCCCTAAAATGGTGCCGCTCTGAGGCCCTGGCCTCACATGGCCTATTTAGAAATCCGCTACTGCTTCAAGGCTTCACGAATACTATACTAGCCTACTTAAGCATCTTTTTTCTCAATTTTTACATTAACTCTCAATTTTAAACTGATACCATCTTCACTTAGGCTTGTCCTGCTGGGTGATAAGCGGGAGAATAATGGCATTTTAGCATTCGCTAATCTTTAGATATTTAATGGACAAC
>JAQGAZ010002007.1:0-21642 GCA_034692225.1 Polydesmus complanatus | reverse complement strand
AATTTCTTGGCCGTATATCGAAGCATTTTTGGGCCGTAAATCGAAACAGTGCCACAATTCTCGAAGGCCGTTATAGCAAAACGCCGTATAACGAGGGGCCGTATAACGAGGTATGGGTGTATAATATTATAGCATATGAGACTAGGATTAAGGCAGTCTAGATCGGATGCAATTGAATTTGAATCGACAGATGTTATTTTCGCTGTAGACTCGGGGAATTAATTAAAATGACCTTTATTAAGATTATTATTATTTTTTTTTTTTTTGAAATAGAAGGATTCGTTGATCCTCTGTTATTCTTCCGCACTTTATTTAATTTAGGAACGGTAAGTGAAAGGAAGAAAAAGACCAAGAAAAAAAATTGCCTTACGTGCGGCACGGTGGATGCTTTCCGGAATCTTAGCTAATAGTATTAATTAGTATCGTGGAGTCGTTTAAATCTGTCTAAAGCTGATCGGGGACTTGGTTTTTTTTTTTTTTTTTTTTGGGTGGTCTCCCGAGGTTTGGGAGAAAAGTTGAATGCATAGACGGGTAACCTAAACTAAATCAACGCTTCCATCTATTTGTTTTCAAATCCCGTAGGATCCGATTGCGTGACGCCTAAATGGGTTTAGCGAATTTTTGACTTTCGCCGAATGCGTTGGTGTCGGATGTTTGTTGTTTGTCTATCGAAACATTACTCTCTTTTTGTTGACCATCGATTCTTCTACGTCTTAAGGTTAGGATTTTTTTTTTTTTTCGTCTTCTAAGTATACACGCACGGTATAAATCTTTAGAAACTTTTCTAAGAAGAAATTTTGTTTCAACTTGTTTTTTTAGCCTGATTTTGGCAATTCTTGGAAAATACCCTTGTTAATACCCACATAATACTGTAAACATAGAGTTTTTTTTTTTTTTTTGTTTATTTTATCGTAATTTTGGGGTTTTTGTGCTAATTTTAGAGTATATAATTATACTTTTTTAAATGAATGGCTGAAAGCCTATTTTTAAGTTGTTATTTAATAATATGTAAGAGAGATAAATTATTATATCAGAAAGATGATCGCCTGGATTTGAAGATTACTCTTCGTAAAAACAGTCAGCAAAATCTTAAACAAATATTTTTTTTTCGACTTTAATTTAAACGAGAAGATATAAGTATTTTCTTTAATAACTTATATAATTATTATACACAGTATTTTTTTTTTAATACCACGAGTGATTTTAATTATAAGGAAACCAATGCAGTAAATTGGTTTTCAAATAAATGAAAATTTTATTTTGAGCTTAAAATTAATTAGTACTGTAGAAATAGTCAATTAAGACAATTTATTATTAATCAGTCTCTTGAGTCGTGATTAAAAAGCTACACTTATTTGATTGGTTTATTTAATCTCATAATTAACCAAAGATACTGATTTTTGGGGTGTTAAATAATTATTTAGTTTGAATACTGTTATGGTTATCGATTGTTTTATTTATAATAACATTCATTAAGGTTAGTTTTTTTATATACGTACTTTACAAGATATACATGCTTGAATAGGTCAGTGAGGCCAATTTTTAATTGGTACAACTCATAAATACAGTACCGGTAGTGCAGATTAAAATATTTTTAGTTTCAATAACATTTTGGTATTTATTTTGCTTGTTAAAAGTATGGCTCGTTTTTTTTACGACACCAGGAGTCGGTTTTTTTTTTTTGGTACACCGTGCATATAATTATGTAGTCTATATATAAAAAAAAGTTTCGAATAAATGTATCAGCTTTTATAACGTTTTGAAGACTCTTTTTATTCGAAAAACCACAATTTTATCTTTTAAAAGAAGTTTATTTTTTATTGAAAGCTACTTGATCTATATAATGAAATCTATACATGCGCATTCAATGCGTGAAAAGTTTTTTTTTTTTTTTAAACTTTTTTTCTTACTTTTTTTTTTATTTTTATTATTCTTTACTTTTATTGCTTGAGCTTAAATTGATATATAAATTTAATTTGGCAGCTGCAATAGCTTAGCTTCATTAGAAAACCATTCATCAGCAGTTGGCGTGAAGAGCAAATAAATATTTTATCTTTTTACTACCGTATCCCTTCTATATACATGTAGTCTAATTCGAACTTATAATTTTTTTTCTATTCTTCTTCTCTATCCAATTCAATCGAAAAGAAAAGAAGAGGAAGAAGGAGAAGAGAAAAAAAAGTAGCATTCTATTATTCCCGTTTGTTTTGCGGATCATTTAACGCCGGAATGACGTGATTACGAATCTCTCACATACCTGCGATTCGCTCTTTCAGAAGGTTTTATTGTTATTGATTTATTTACTTTAATTTTCTTGCGACGATCGATTTTTATTGATGGATGAGCGTCGCTTTGTCGAATTATCACTCCGAGTAATAAATATTTGTCAATTCCGGTCAGCGAATCCTCATCGGAGCGGTCAATGGTCTCTCTCTCCCTTTCACACTTTTCGGTTAGAAACCCGAACAACGTCGATTTATTGTGCCTTTTCAAGAGTACATATTCGTGAGCTGGGACGTATATCGACTGTTGATGATGTATTACTTGTGTTTATAATGGGCGACGGTCATAAATTATTGACGCGTGCCATCTTTCCTTTAACGACCGAAGACCACACACACACCAGTTGATATTCGCAAACTTGTTTATTTTAATCTTCAATCCCAACAAGATTTTTTTTTTTTTTTTTTGATTGTGTTTATTAATATTTATATACGAGTATACATTATTTTATTGTTGCTTATTTCTTGTCAATAATTAGATTGATGGCATTAATAAAACGTAGCTTTTATCCGTGCTTATTATCGAGCACCAAAAAAAAAAAAAAAAAAAATCTCGATGTTAAGATTTTGTGTATAGAAAAGAAGATCGAAAATGACAATTACGTCTACACAAACATTAAGGAATTTTTTTAAAAAAAATTATTAATTGGTTTTTGATTATTAAAAATTTTGCCGTAAAATGATAAAGGTTCATTGAAGAATTTATTTTCAGAAAAAATCTGAATAAACGTAAAATCGGGGTTTTTCTGTTGAAACATGAACAAAATTAATTTTGATAAGGGAAATAAATTATTATTTATTAAAGGATGAAAAAGATTTTAATTAAGTTTTAAAAGAATCATCGTGAGAGGAATAAGATTTTGAGTTTCGTTCCGCTCTGGGAATATAATTGAATAACATTTAATAATAATAATAAAAAAAAAAAAGTAATTGAAATACTGTATTAATAAATAATTTATTTTTTTTTTGCGACGCACGGTGTGTGTATGTTATTATGTTTTCCCCGGTGTTTCAAATAAAAAGGCTTACTCAACATTGATAAGTTTTTGAGGAAATTTTTACACGTGTATGCCAGCGCGTGTAATTTTAATTTGTAAGGATTTCACGCATCAATTTTTATTGACAGGAGAGGGACACACGCTTTACGATTCTTCAATATAAGATTAATAAAAATACGAGGAATAAAAAGGCGGAACTTATCCCGTTAATACGAATATTTTTTTCAATTTGTTAGATAATTTACGAAAATGAAATCTTACCTATTTTTTTTTTCTTTCATCAAATATTTATTAAAAGAATTGGCGCATAATGCATAAAGCAGATGTTTCGTTTATTTGAGCAGAAAAAAAAACAGGATCTTTTCAAAAATATTTTTGCTTCCAATATAACATTGTACTATTGGATGCAATACGGATGATTGTACGCGTATTTTTATTACGTCTTATCTGAGTTTTACACTATTTTGAGTTCAATTTCATCTTCGGATTTGCATTACGTATTACATAAAAAAAAATATAGGAAAAGTATAGACGAGGAAAAGGTTTAAGCAGATTACAACGAAAGTAGTTTTTCCTCTACCTTATCTCTTCGACGTTAATATTATGTCGTTGTTTTTTTTTTCTTTTCTTAACTTTTAAATCCCGATATTTCGAAATGTAGCCTACTGTATGTAATTTTTGAAGAATTCAACGTTGACCATCGATCACACATTTTAGACGTTTTAAAAAAAAAATAAAATGTTTGCGCGACACTTTTTTTTTTTGAAGAAATTTTCTTTCCTTCCTGTTGTCATTATTTGCGAATATCCCAGCAAAATACTAAATCATATTGCTTTCACTTTTTACGATTCGGCCTTTGGGTACATTCAGGTCTTGTACACTATTATCCGTAGACCCAATCTTCACTCGTCGATTTGGTCTTCCAAGATGTTATTGTTACTGCCAACTTGCGCTCCGGTTAAATTATCTATCAAAAATGATGCGAATACAATGCACTTTTATTCAACAATATCAAAAGCTCACTTGATAGTTTCAACGACAACAACCAAAAAAAAAAAAAAATGTAAATGTGCAATCTACATTCACAATGTTGTATATAGTTTTTCATACTTTTTGACGTATATACGTAAACAAAGTTGTTTCGACGGTTGATAAAAGATAAGTTTTTTTTTTTTATTTTGTTAGATGAAAATAAAAAAAAAATTTGTTTTTGAAAATGGAACGACGTGTTATTTCGAATGATTCAACTCGAGCCTTTAGGAAATTCAAAAGATATAATATAAAGAATAAAAAAAAGAAGCGGTTGACCAGAGGGAAATTGAAATATATCATATTTTGTAAATAACAGTTTTATGTGTGGTTTGGGGTAGAGTGTGTTTTACTATGCGCAAAAGGAATCGAATGGCGTACGATTCAGTTGTCGGGGAAATCTCACCAGTTTAATGAATTTAACGAGGTTTTTTTTTTTACTGGTACTTTGATGAAAAAACATTTTTAATTTTGCAGTAGATAAATATTTATTGTTTTTATTTAAGTTGAAAAGACTTTAGCAATAATTATATTGTATAAATTATGCGGAATATTATTAAACTTGAGACTAGACTACGTGAAAGCGGCAACTAGCGTTTAGAGAGGGTAAATTACTAGTATTAGTAGTAGGCCTAGACTAGAGAAAAATATTGTAAACAGTTCACGAGAAAAATGCAGCGAAACGTTAGGTTAGTATCGAAAATGGAAGAGTAAACCGAATATACTAAGGGTAGACGGAATACGATAGGGTAGATGGCATCATTAACGGTTATTATCGGAAAGTTTTGAGGCTTTATAATTTTTGATGCCGGTAAACAGATAATTTTAATGTACGCATTGAAAATGCTTCAAAATAAAATTATGAAGTAGGGTTTCCTTGTTATTTATTTTTATTTTTTTTGTAGCGTAAGGCGTCAAATCATGCAGACTATACGAGTACAACTAATAATAGAACAAATTTAGTGAATAAATAATTAATTGTAGGAATGAATGCTAAATTACCGGGTACCTGAGATAATTTTGGCTAATTTCAGTTTGTTACAAGACATTATTCAACAATTTTTACGTACAATTTTAATTGTTGGCGAAGTCAAAATAATTGTTCCAAAAATTAAAAGAACGAAAAAAAAAAGGTTTTTATTGCTTGTAGACTACATTTCCTAACATTGTTTACGGCTTGTGTTTTTTTTTCTTTGGGGATTCTTCAAACAGTGCGGGCAATCAGTGGGTGACAGGCATTGGCAATTTGAGTTGTTATTGAATAAATTGGTGCGCAAATTTTTGCGTCATTCGTGACAGCAATTGGAGTAGCGAGTAAAATGCTTTGTTATTCACTAATGGTGCGGTGCGTCTACCTCAATTTTTGTAACATTATAACATTATTGCTTTAAGAAAATAAGCTTTATAACGTACACTTTTATTTATTATTGTTGTTTGTCCTGGACCAATCGTAGTACTTGTTGATTTAGAAAAACTGAGACTCTAGTACATGTATGGTTTGGGCAAGCGCATGGCCACAAATTCGTCGTACAATTTAATTGGTCTGCCCTTAGTTTATTTTGGTTGCATCACTCTAGATTAGCCACTGGAGATCAGTGTAGAACGAAGAGGGTACCAACAAATTATTATAACGTTTTGAAAATGTTTTTGAGATATTTTAGGAATGTATTTTTTTTTCTTGTTTTTTTTTTATACGAATACTGTGTGATTTTTAAGTTTTTATTATTCATGACTGTGTTGTTTTTGAATTTATGATGTGATTAATTTTTTCCGAGTTTCTATGTTTTTGTTGTAATTGAATTGCTTGATGCCAATCTATTGGGAATAATTGCGCATGCATTTTTAAATTACAATAATAATTCATAAGTTGCGTTGTTGTAATATTGTCGAATACAAAAAAAAAAGTACAAAGACTAATATCGAGAAATAAGATTCGTTTGAGCTATTTGATGGTTCTGGGAAATCAATATATACTGTAGCTTGTAAGAAAATCAATAAGTAATCATTTTTGTAAAGCCGTTTTTGTTAATTTTGCACAACTTTACTGAAGAGTTTGCTCTAATGGTTCCTACTCGTCTTATAATTATTATATTTTTTCGCCGTCTTTGTACACATTTCTATCAAAATCACTAAACGATTTTTATTTCTTTTCTCTTCAAATTTATCTGTTCATCAAAAAAAAAAGGGTTCATCGAAAGAATTCCGTCCCCTAAGAAAGTTCGAATTGAAAAGTTATTTTAATTTATTTTTTTCTTTTGTGTTTTTGTTAAATTGTGGAAGTTTCAAAAGATTTCATTCGACATTGATATCGACTTTTGAAGATAAAATACTGTACCAAAAAAATAAAATAAAGTTTTAACCACGTTAATCGGGAATTAACGCGATGCAACGGAAAATACGTTTCATTCGGTTGAAAGAAACATTGTGCGCGGTTGCATGCTAACAATTTTATACCATTTTCTAAATAAAAATTATTATTGTTGTTGTTACCCTCGCGATATTTGCCCTAGAGAGATTTTATTCGAAATGGGAGACGATATAGACAGGCCACAAATGATGTATTAAAATTTACCACGAACATGTGTAAAGGATGAGAGGGAGAGGGAGAGTAGTGTATCGAAAATTTTATTGTTACATCAACGACCATAAAAACTATATAGTTTATTTTTTTTGTGGAGTTTTGAAACCTTTAGTATTGAAGATAGTAAAAGCCGTTATTGTTTTTACGAGCTATATTAAAAGCTGGTATTATTACGATAGAGAAAGTACGACGCGTATTTTTAGGTCATTCTCGACCTTAAAATTTCCTCGAGTGACTTTAAAAGCAATTATTCAATGACCTTCTACTTTGTTTTTTTTTTTTTTTTTATCTAGATTTATGACTAAGGAATCAATGAAGGTTAAAAAAAATAATTTTTTTTTTGACAAAACTTTTGTTTTCAAATTTAAAACAATTGAATTCAAGCTGACAGAATGACCGGGTAACCAGAAAGTTGTAATTCGGGTAATTGGAATTTTTTTTTTAGGTACCGGTATTGATAAAAAATTAATAGAATATTGAAAATTTTTTTAAAAAAAATAAAAGAATGTGCTGCTGGAGGAAAATTTTATTTTATTTAAACAGAAGATATTATTTTCGAAATGCAAAATGCGTTTCAGCGCAAACAGCGGGGAAATTTCTTGCTACTGGTTCAATATTTTGAATGACCACCAAGTATTTTTGTTTCGAGGAAATATTCGCGCACGCTCTAGATCTTGATGGAAAAAGTAAATAGGAAAATTCGGGAGAAAAGGACTAATAAAAAAGTGACTCTAGGCGGTATTTTTTTTTTTTTTTTTGTGTGTGCTTTATTCTCGCGAGACTTGCCGCACTCATCCGATGAAGGTGTCGGGGACGTGCGTTTAGGTCAACGATATGCTGGACTCAACGTTGATGTTATTAAAGGTCCGATAAGATACTCGTTCGCGTAATTGGTTTACGTAAGCTACATACTAAACAGCAAGCAAGTACGTACTGCAGTTTTAAATGGAGAGAAAAAAAGAAAAAGTCTGTGAATTTAATTATTGAAGCCGAAAAAAATATATATTTATACAGTATCGAATAGGAAACGATAAATTTGGAAAAAATCACTCGTAAGTGTAACGTTAGATTTAAGGAGCTAGCGGTTTTTTTTTATTCTCTTTCTGTCTCTTCCGGGGGGGTTTTTTTTTTTTTTGAGAAAGTTGAGCTTCTACTAGTAATGTAATTGAAGCGAGTGATTTTGAGCAAGAATAACTTCGCACGCGCGCAAAAAAAATGATCGAATAAAGGTTATTTCCTAATAATTGTATTTGCGAATAAAAAAGGAGGGGGGGGGGGGAAAGGAATATACGGTAACCCTGGTAATTTAACTGCGTTATTTGATTAGATCATTTGAGTCGCTTAGTTGCGCAAGTGTCAAATTAGGTCGTCGATACAGTATTTGATCGAGTAAAAATATTAATGGGGATATATGCAAATAATATTGTGGAACAAAGGGTTACAGTAACTATTTTTGGAATACCAATTACCATATTTCCCAGACTAAAAGGCTTACCTCAAATTTTTAATTTTAAATTACTTGTTTTTTTGGGGTTTCCTTAATTTATTGCGTGCAATTTATAGCGCACATTATGCCAAAATAGGTTTTTTTTTTTTCGTGTTGCACTCATTTTTCAACTGTACGAAATACGTTAATAAAGTTATCGGATTTATATCTTGGGATTTTAACGTACCGGGACTGTATTTATCGAGACATGCTTGACGCCGCTGTTGAACTTGGGAAATGTAACCTAAAAAAAAAGAGGATTTCCGGACCATAATATTCATCTAAATTTATAACGATATTTCGACGTGAATGAGGGGAATACGGTAAATTTGTTCGACATTAAAAGCACGAATAAACAGTGATTTACGGTGACAGGCTTTTAACCATTGACAAATTGCAATAAAACGTCAATACAAGTGAAAACTAATCAAATACTGTAGGAAATGATAGTAGTAAAAAAAAAATCTAATGTTTTGTCATTAGTATTTTTTAAAAGCATATTTTTCCAGGGTAGGCCTACCCATAATATTTATTATTGTTGTCGTTATTCGAAAAGTTTTGTTACGTTATGTTGTGATCATATGGGCTTAAATATATTTCGTGGTACCGGTATTGAGAATTTGGTGCGCTGACGTTTGTTCCGCAGTGTTTTTACTTAAGTTTTAAGTAGACTCTAGATTATAGCTTGAGAGGTATAGATTTTTGGTTTACAAACATTATTATCCTGGGTTATACATCCAACAACGAATATTGGGATTTGGGAACCTGCTGGTCGGTTATGATTCTTTAAGCTGTTCAAATGTAAATAGCGCTGTTTAAGATGTCTGCTATGTTGACCGATGACACAGTTTGCCGCTTTAAAAGAAAAAAAAATCTAGCCGGAGATTTTTAATATGCAGATCTTGTTTTCGGTGTTTTTGGTGGCTCCCAGCAACGTTATGCGTCACGTAAAACAAGTAAAAGAAATACCCCTATTTACAGTACCGCTGAACGCACTTGCTCATTTTCAAACTGATATCTTTTGCGCGTGCACACTTTTATTTTGCCGAATTGCATTGGTTATGTATCGATTGAGTATCAAGTGGGTTGTTGGGGGTTGGTTGGTTGGTATAAACCCCTAGACTGTGTACGAGTATACGTGCGCTTGATGAACTGTTTCTTACACGTCACGCATCGCTAAGAGACGTCAACAATTATACAACTGGAAATGGAAGATAACGGGCGTTTCGTTGTATATCATTGCCGTTGCCAGCGTTGCGCGCTTACCGGAATTACATCTCGCATCAATTGAGTAAATCGATGGCACTGGATGAGATCGAACTTGTAAACACTTTTCTAAAGAGATAGGTGAGAAGGAGGGCGAAATGAATTGGGGTGGGAGGGTAAGCAAATGAAAGAGAAAGAGGGCGGAGGGGATGTTTATGGATTAAACTTGAAATATTATGTATTTGAAAACGCGGGATATATATATTTTTTTTTTAGACCGAGATCACTTTCTAGGATGATGTTGTTGAGACTTTCGCTGAATTTAAATGAGGAAGCAGAAAAATCCTTTTCGCTTTTTTTTTTTTTTAATAATAATTGATGAGCGAAGGAGGTTTTTAATTTTACAAAACCGAAAAAATTGTTTTTTTTCCTCCCCGGTGTTAAGATTAGGTGTTTTGAGTTGCGAGGGTGTCGATAGGATAATAATAGATTCCAAAATTAGATTAGTTGACGGAAAAGAAAAAGCGTACTCTGGTATTATTATATTAGAAAAGGTTTTTTCCCCTCCACGTGAGAATTTTATTTTTATATCGAGTGTTGATAGGGGGCGGTTAACATTTTTATTTTTTTGTTGTTGTAATTTTTAATTAAAACGCGAGAATGAATTGAAAAGTAATTTATCGTTTAAGATGCATCTCTGGTTGCGTAGTGATAACAGCGAAATATATATAGCCTTTGGTAATGCACTTTTGGTAATAAAAGTTTTTTGAAGTTTAAAGTTAGGTCATTTTTATCGAATTTGATATTGAAAAAGTAATAAAGTAAGTAATGCTCTATTGAACACAACCGGGTTATTTCGGTTATGGTGTTTCTAGGGTTACGATTATAAAAAAAAAATGTTTTAACCTTTTATTTTTGTTATTGAAACGAATTGTTTCGAATTATTAATAACCTTAAATTTGATTTTTTTTTAAAGTAATTTTATAATCATCCTCATTATTTTTTTTTTTTTATGCACGTTCAAATTTGTACCGGTAATTAATTTGCTGCATTTAAAATATTTTTTTTTAAAATTCAGATTTGTATTTTTTAAATTTGTTTTTCCGAAATGACGTGAAGCGTTTAATATACAGTATTTTTTTAGGTGGAACAATTACCTTATTTACTGAATTCTAAGGTCCAAATTTTTTTACGGCTTTAAGATAATTATCTAAGAATGAAGAGTGTCGTAGAATTGAAGGTTATTTTCGGTTTTTTTTCAGACAGCATTTGACTTGGTGTCAGAATGGGTATCAACAGCTTGGAAACTAATCCATAAAACAATAGTTCAGCACGCAATTTAAATTATGTTGCATAACTAATGCTCTTGATGATTCTGAGGATATAATATTATTATTGAATAATGAGGATGAAGATGACTCTGATTCAGAAAAATCAGACTCTAATGCAGAAAAATCAGACTCTAATGCAGAAGAGGGTGAATTTTGATGAGGTGAAATAATACTGGCAGACAATTACAAAATATTTAATTAAATTGAATATAATTTAATAGGTTTTTTAAATCATTTTTTTTGCTGGTCTTACAATCCAATAAAAATTGCTTATTATTTTTTTTTTAAATTATTTTTTAACTTTGAAAGTAAAGAATGTGTCCTAGAATCCAGTAAATACGGTAATTTCTATTTAAACTAGTTTGGTTAAACTCAACTTTATTTTTATAAGTTTAATTATTCTCGTCGGTTCAACGTACAGTAGTTGAAAACAGTGGGTAATTTTAATTGGCTTTATTTATAGTCCAATAGTTAAAAGAAAGTTGAAAGCGAGCGACTATAAATTAAAAAAAAAGTAATTCTATTTTTAAGAACTTCTCGTAAACTTTTTATAACTTTTTATTATTATAATAATTATTATAAATAAAACGTTTATTTTAAAGCGGTAAGTTCTGGTTTGTTTGGTGTTTTAATAATTAATAATTTATTTTTAAGCATTTACGGCTTACGTAAATGCACTCGGTATAATTTTTTCTTAAACTAAACGAAGTCGTAAAATTACTGAAGAACAGTGGTGAAGTTAGTCGGAATCTATGCAGTACTCTTACTCTATTCTCTGTTAATAACAAAGCCGTAAACAGTTTGCTTAATGCTTACTCTAAATCTTTGGAATAGAGTTTTTGAAATAAAAATATTAATACAGATTGTTTGATAAATTATTATTGCAGTTACAAAATGTCATTATGTCAATTATAAAACAAAACTATTAAATTAATAATAACAAAAAAGTGCCAATTATAAATTTAAAAATTGGCAATACAATACCTTTGGCAGTACAGTAGTATCTATTTATTTCATTATTGCACATATAATAAGGCTACATGTGCATGAAAAATGGCGATTTGCAAAAGTACTGTTTTCTGACAGCCTAAACAAGAGATTTATCAGAATCTTTATCTCAAATTGTGTACTACAATTTTTTTTATATACCGTAACTATTTTTTTTTTAATGTTTGTTTTTTAAAAAAAAAAATAAGTGTCACTTCAATAATTGCCTTATCGTAAATTCGAAAATAAAATTTAATTTTCTTCAAACGTAATGCCAAGCTATTTGTTATTATTATATTATCCCGGTACTAGGTCTCTGCCAAATTGACAATTATTATTTTGCCAATTTACTCGTATTGATGTTTGGTTTAAATTTAAAGATTTATTTCTTTGTCAAATAAATAGACCAACATTTTTATTGCGGAATTCACATTTTATGGTAGGCTATTTTTATTACTAAAAAATTGAATTACCCGGTACATGTACTTGTAATTCAACTAGGCGCAAGCAGTGTTAAATTAAGAGTTATGTACACCATTATTTTAACTCCTTAGTTTGACGAAATAAACGTTTCGTTCGTTAATAAATTATTCTCCCATAAAATTTGAAAGTGTGATGATCTTTTTTTATTATGTTTATACAATTACAGTATTTACATTGCATTTGCAAGTCTACAAGATCATTAAAACGAGTTTTTTTATATATATATTAATTCGTTTTAAAAGTAAAAATTTTGAATAAAAGTTATAGCGCTAATACAGATTTAATTACTATAACTTATTTAATTTTTTAGTTGAATTTCAATTACATTTCTTAGGCGTATTGAAAGTCCTCGAAAATGTGTTCTATTTTATTGGTTTTTGCAGAATAAAATTTATTAATAAAATGAACTTAAAATAATTATGTTCTATTTTATAGTGCTATTTTTTTGTTTTTAGCTTTACTAATTTTTTTTTTAATAATCGGCCGAAATTAGAAAGTACATGTAACTTTACGGACACCCAGTTGTGCCATCAGTTAAAATCAAGTGCATGTAGTTGTGTTTTTGACGCAGTTGTCTCAAAAATTATTATAATTTTATGAGCAACATATTACATAAAGTACCAAAATTAGCGTTAAAAATGATTTTTTTTTCTTTAGAAGTGCGGTTTATGTTTAAGAATAGTTGTAGGCAGGTTGTTCGAACACGAGATAATATGGGTTAAGTGGTGTAGTTTTGAAAAGCGATGCATTTTCCCGTAGCTAGATTAATCACGTTTGATTTATAAAATTGTTTAAGATGTCTATCTTCGTTTGCTTCAACTGAGACCGCTAAATGTAATATTATCAAAGCGTGTCAAGTTTAAGCTCTTGATTATTTATAATCCTTTCTCCGTTACATGATTGTGCTCGAGTTAGTTAATTATTATCAACTGACGTGAGTCAATTAATAAAACGACATGTGTCAAGTTGAATAATGATAGGCGAAGGAGCTGCAGCAGCAGCCACATAAATAATAGTGTTAGGTGCCGGGTAAAATTAAGAAATATGATCAGACGTAATTATATTCCGTAATTTTATAACAAAACGTCTGCTCATTTGTTTTCTCTCTCGCTCTCTCTCGAAATGTATCATTTTTTTTATTTTTTGGTGTATTTTTCTTGTTTATACACTTTGTTTACTTGTTATCTATCCGACGAATCTACACGAAAATTATTTTTTTTTACAGTTTTTCTTTCGCTTAATTATTTTTAGAATATTATGCTCGTTCAAGTGCGAAGTTTAGCGGATGATTATCACTAAGCATCGTCGATTCAATTTCCCCGTCTTCTACCCACGAACACCCACTCGTTCAAACATTTGACACCGATGTTCAATATTCTTTCTTGTACTTCCGCCGCTCTTATCTAACTGCTACATCATCTATTCATCTTTTGCCTGATTTTTTTTTTCTTCTTCTTCTTCTGAAGCACAGATGTTGACTAGGAAACTGTGCAATAATTAGAAGGAGGAAGGAATATTCCGAAAGAGGTTATCAAATATATACATACATCTTTTTAAAAATAAAATTAAATAGATGTAGGGGGTTTCGTTTTATTACGGTTTATCAGTTAACCAAGAAAATAAGAGCATACTTTATCAATTTTTTTTTAAATAAATAGTACCGGTATAGTAAATTTTTTTTGCTATTGTACGAGCTTGGTATATAATACTGTATTTGCTTAAATAATTATTTAGAGAATTATTTTTTTGTATTTGGTCTTCAATACATGTATCTTAATTTGTTTGGTTTATTTATTTTTTTATTTTTGTGGTTTATTTTAAAAATTAAAACAAGGCGATAAAGAGTTTGCGTAGTACCTCCGTTGAAGTAGCGGTATTTTGTTAAATATTTGATGTTATTATTAAGTTTTTTTAAGCTGCGAGGCCTAATTAAAAGTCTGACTCGGACGAATGGTTATCAATAATTAATACCGGTAGAAGGAGGGAAAAGGGAAGGACCTTTAAATGTGTATACACCTTTTATTTTTGCTTCAAAAAAGTTAATGATGACGTTACATACTGAGTTTAACGAAGGGTTTAAAAAAGATTCTGTGCTAATTTTTTATGACTGGTATCGAAATTAAATTTTTTTTTTTTGTTTTTAAAAAAAATTGTTTATTTCGTACATGCAGATCAAAAGACGGAACATGTAGCCTGCATTACATGTACAAAGTTACGCTTATTTTCTGTTTCTCAGGTGATTCTATTGTCCGTGCAGACTGTACGATCTAAATTTAAATTTTAGAATAACTTTAGAATAAAACTTTTATTTGATGTTGAAAATTAGGTTTTCTTCATGCATTTTATAGCGGAGGATGCGAATACTTTCAGAATATATTCAGTTGGATGGCGTTACTCATTAGAGTGAGAATAAGGATGGGGTCTTTCGCGGACAATCGAGTTCTATCGGTTTGCCCGAAGCCCAATTGCGCGACGACTGACTCAATACCGGGATATTGCGTTTTGGAATTTAATCCAGGAGGAACTCAGAAGGTTGCGGCAGAGTGTAGTGAGTGCGGACCAACATGTAGTAGCCATTTTAAAGAAAAAATAGTGGGGTATAAGTTGGGGGTGTATTATAAAAGGGTACTTCAAAATAACCGGTAAACATGACATACGAATGTTACCGATTGTTTTGCGTAGAAAAAGAGCATACTGGTCAATTATGTTGGCAAATAAATTATTTTTAAAAAAAGTTGGCGAATTAAAATGTTATATTGGTATTGAATAAATTGGTGAAGGAGGTGATTTTTTATTTTATTTTATTTTTTTTATTTAAAGAAGAAAAAAAAAAGGTTAAAAACCTTTAGTGTATATTAGTACTTTATTCTGGTATTTCCCGTATAAAGAAAGAGTTGTGTAGCGAAAGTAATTCTCCGTTGTAGCAGGCGAGAATTTACAAATTCTGTGTGTGATCTGTGTTCTGATACCATTACCGTAGCATAAATATACGTCTAAAAATAATAAGACGTGTTTATTGGAAGACCGTGACTAAATTGTGTAATGCATTTCATAATGGGCGTGTGCGAAACGAGTACAGTGTACAGTATACCTGACCGTAGTATAAATTATTAGGATCGAGCTTTTTTTTTTATCGGTGAAGTTATACGGTATAAAAAAAAAATGATTCGGGTATTCAGTTAGCACTTTATTATCCAATGAGCTAAATGTGAAAAACTCGGGGATTGCGTGATATGGTTTAGAAAATTGATTTTTTGACAAATTAAAATGTATTTTTTTCTTAAATGCGCGAATATAATTGATGATACTTTTTGTTATTTTTTCCGAGTAAACTTTTAGTTAACAATTATTGTTCTATAGAATTCTTTTTTGTATCGATTAATTACGGGTTATTTTTCTAAGAAATTTCTGGTAATCATTTTTTAAAATTGTAGTACTGCAGTTGAAATTGTACTCCTGGAAACGTTTAAACTTGTATCCATGTAATTTAATTTTTTGTTTTTAATTTTTGAAATATTTTTCCGCAAACATTCGTTGGTTCTTTTGCGTTATAAAATATTTTATTTTATAATTTTGCGTCTGCCGCCAGCATCTGTTTTTCTTTCTTTTTTTTTTAATGGGGATTTAATCACTTTTTTTTTTAGTTTTAGGAGCTTATCAAATAAAAGATTGTTAACAAAAATGAAAGTACAGTAAATTTAATGTTTAAAAATGAAATACAGTAGTTTCTGCTGGCTATAATGGATACGTGTTTACTGGAAAGAAGGTTTGTTTTTGTTTTTTTGTGAAGAGTTACGCATGTATCTTTCCTCATTATTTGTTGTTTTTTTATCGGATTTAAAAAAAAAAAAAACAACCTTGCCTACGCATAACTAGGTGATGTGAAATAACAAAAATCCCCTTGAATCAAGAGCATGTTGGAATGGAAAAGCACTCGTCAAACCCCACTGTTAACTCTACGTGCACTGCTGGCTGTAGGCTGCGCGTTACGCGATTCTTCAAAAATTAGATTTTGTACTGCGTGTTTACGCTATTACTACACTTTGTTGAATATCTAATTGAGCATACTAACGGTTCACGGTGTATTATTGTTAATATATTCTTCAGGTAAGACCTGAAATTCTTCTCAAATAACGGTAATAGTAGAGCCAAAAAAAAGAGTCATGTTGAGCTTGGTTTAGAAATGCAAATACATTTTATACCCACGAGAAAATTTGAATGCTCGACTTGATCAAGTGTGGATCAAGTTGCTAACCACGGTTGCTCGATTTTGTGGAGAATAAATTATTATTAGGCCGTTTGGTGGATGCAACAGGTTGCCTAAGAGTTTTCGCCGATTCGATAATAATCTTTTAGCTATACTGTACGAACTTACGTGTGGAGAAAATGTAAATGTTAATCGACATTATTTTAAATGTCAGATGTTGGTAATTGATACGACATTTTCAAACTAACCTAAGTGCATGTATTATCATAATACACTACAGTATCTTATTTGTTTTTAAATACAGTAGTTTAAAGTTAAGTACATTGCTTAAGTTGACATTATCGAAATGGTACCGGGTGTTCGAGACGGTGCTATTGTGCTTTCCAACAAAGATAAACATTTAAAAATTGTTCCATTTTATTATGAAACTAGTAAAAAAAATTTTATATAAAAAAATATATATTTTTGTTTTGTTAATTTAATGAATATAAAAATTCAAATAACAATGAAACAAAAATCTAACAACCGTTTATAAACAACGTTACAACGTTTCTATTAACCATTCAATTGGCTGCGCTTTATTTATTGCAATAATTTTAATTTTAATTGGAAAAATTACCTTAAAATTCAAATCTTTTTTTTTTTTTGTTTAATAAATTTAATATTTTTAATATTTCATCAAAAAGTTTTAGCATTGGAAATTTTATTTATTGGATATGACGTTTTTTGAATTTGAATATATTTTTTTTAAATTACTGGTAACCAGAAATTTATTTTTTTTACAGAAACTGCTTTATGAATTTTTCTATTAAACGGCACAACTATTAACTCACTTAGCTTGACAAAAAAAAATTTAATAACAGACGAAAGTTGGAAAGTATCTTCTCAGTTCCCGGTATAAAAAAATTGTTTGCTGATTCTTGCTGAAAGAACCGGCATTTCCATATGTGCATTTCTATGTGCATATTATTAATTTTACTACATGTTCAATGCATCAACGTGAAAGTCAATGCGTTTTATTTGCAGAATTTCAGTTTTAGTCGAATTTGAGTTCTGGGTTTTGGTTGCGAAGTTTTTGCGTGATCTCCTTTAATTCGCGTTGGGATTTCGAGATTCAATATAACCGTAAATAGAATGTCAGTCTTTAACTATCACTCGCGAGGTTTACGTGAAAGGAATATTTTAATGGCTCTTCACTATAACATTAGGCTACGTAGGGGCTAAGGTAACTCGGAACCCAATTGTTATTTTTTGCTTTTTCATCAATTTAGATGGGGGAAACTTAATTTATTATGACGTTGGATAGAGTGAAGGAACCAATCGAACGGTAGTGGAATACTTACGAGTTAAAAATAAGGGGGGGGGGGGGGGGCGAACAATTATTTATTTATTTGAATAATTTTATGTTTAAATGCTAAGTACTAAGGGGCAATAAGAGTCGAATAATGACGGATTTAAAATGGCAGATCTTGAATTTCATCAATTTTTTATTTATTTGTTATATATTTTTTTTGTTACCGTTTAATGAGACAAAGTTTGTGGGCGGTTTATGAATCGTATTTTTGTTGTCTTTTATTTTTTATTTTTTATGTTTGACAGTTTCTAGGTTGAAGAGTTTTTCTGAACTTTTGATTGCGTTAACGAGCTTGTTTATTACGTCGTTGTTTTTATTTTTATTTGTTTTTATAAGAAGTTTTTTTTTTTTTGGTGATTTTTTTTTTACTTCTTTCTTCCAATTTTATTATAATTGATAAGAAAAATGTTAGTCGTCGAACACGATGTAAAACGATGTCGTCAACCGAGGGCGTAGAGATTTGTGTCGGGAGAAATTGTTTTTATGTGTTAAACATGTACCGGATATTGTTTTAACTAAAAATGCTAATACTCCCATCAACTTTTATTTGAGTTTACTTAGTTTACGACCGGGCAGTTTATTAGGATCGCGCCTTTTGATTTATTAGCGATTTAGATTTAATGACGGAGATTGAAAACCTACGCAAATTGGACATAAAAATGGAATTGCAGAATGCGCGGCAATGACAGTTTGCCCTACGTAAACGTTTGGTTCCATAAAAAAAAAAATAGTTAGATCCAAATTTTGAAAGTTTTACGGCAAATAGGTAAACAAGTGGTTTTGGCCCTAAAGCGTGGTTTAAACGGGTCGAGTAATCGGCCTAATAAGAAAAAGCTAAGATGATCCGGTGGAGGTGGTGTCTTTTTAAGAATACCGAAGTTTTTTCTAACTCGCCACTCCACTCGCCTATTTACTCTCCTCATCTGAACCAAGCTTAACGTTAATTAAATTAATAGGTAAATTATGCTAAACTCGTACAATTTAAATGCCGGAAGTTTCTATCTTAAACTGCGTTCTTAATGCTAAGTTTTATTATGATGATTTTTTTTTTTTAATAAAGTTTTTAGAAAAACACTCTTTAAACATTAAAAAGTACATGTACCGGCACTCTGAAAACTGTTTTTATTTTAACTAAGAAAAATCCTGCTGAATACGTTCATTAACCTTAATAATAAAGTAACCCTAAAAATCTTGTCTCACCATAAAGCACCGGTAATTGATAATTTTTGCGCGCGTTGAACTGGCGTTAATATAAAGGAACGCCCGGGGCCAATATTAAGATGCATTACGAATTTCATTATTTTATTTTTGAATAATTTTGACTTGTACTATTTTTGGAATTTTGGCGAGCTTTACTTTAATGACGCTGGGTTTTTGACATCGGATAATAATTATTAGCGGTTTCTCGCTTTAGGGGAAATCTGTATTGAGCGCATTCTATACTTTTATTCCGTTTATGGTCGCTTTTTTTTTGGTGATTTCTTTCAATAGTGCGCATTTCTATGCCGTAATTAACGGATTCTTCTGTACAATTACGCTAGAAGGAGTATCTAACGTAATCTGAGTTTAGAAAACGATATTCAATCCTTAGAAAGTATAAAACTTAATATTTTTTTTTTAAAGCATTAGCATTCAATTCTCGGTTTTCAATGAATGCAATGGGCGGCAGTTCGGTAGCTTTTGTATTCTTGCGGTTTAAATTTGAATGAAACGATGAGGAAATCAAACAAATATATCGAGTTACTCGGATTAATGGTGGGGTTTTTTTTTTTTTTTTAGAAAAAACATTAGCATTAAATGCTCCTTTGTTACTTTTATTTAAATATAAAAATAAATAATTTTTTTTAATTATTTTAATTTATGTCATGTTTTTTTTTTTTTATTATTTTGTTTAACATACGAGGTGTGGCGTAAAAGTAATGAGAATTACAGTATTTTGAAGAGGGCTTAATTTTAGGGGTAGGGCTTACATTGTTTGCGGCATTAAAAATCATGCTAGGGCTTATTTTTGAGGAAGGTCGTATTGCTGGAGAAGCAATTGAAAGCATTTTTTTAATAATAAAAAAAAAACTTTACTTTTCAGTTACTTCTTTGAGATTAAAAATGTCGGGTTGAAAGATCAAATAATACACTAAATACAATCGTTTTATAGTTAAAAAAAAAAAAAATTAACGCAAAAATCATTAAGAAATTAACGAAAATAGAATTTTATTTCCGTAATAATTAGTTTGGTAAATATTTGTTGCCAACAATTTTTTTTATATAATACAGTATAATGATTTAGAGTACGTAATGACGGAAATTAAAACATTTACTATAGATAATACTATAAATTTTTAGAGTTTTATTATTTATAATCGTCACCTGTGAGTGGTGAGAAAGCTATTATTAGCATCTATATTTAATGATTCCGCGTGTCTGTCAACAACTTAAATGTTTGTCAGTTATATTGTGTTTGCTATCAACACGACGCACGCTCCTCGGCTGACAATTTCATCTCTTCTTCGGGGCGAAATAGAAGGAGAGGGAGGGAGGGCTGGAACATTATTGTCATTCTTTGTTTACGTTAGTCAAAACAAAATCGAAGGCAAACACACGGCTTTAATATTGATTTTATTGTTTTATCCTTCGGAACTTATTGTACGGTTGTTCGAAGGTTCCTCCCCAATTCTGCGGGCTTCTAAATCCTCGCAGTTTGATCGAATTTCGTTGAGGGGCAATCTTAACAGATTTCGATATACGAGACGGGATTTTTTTATTTTTATTTGGCTTTCTTTTGTAGGAAGGAAATAAAATTAGCTTCATCGTTGAGAGTTAGATAGATGGGTGAACTCATTGAGACTTTCTATCGCATCCATCAGCGCCAAATGTTATTAAGCTCGTCTGTACGACGCGGAACTTAAGTCTTAACATCTAAACACTCGACTTGATGCGACTATTATTAGTGGTTTATCGCCAAAATGTCTATCATCGTGTCAAATGCTAGGCTCCTATTAGGTCATGAAGTTTTTTTTTTCTGCTCTCGAATCACGATTTTTAGGCATTGTATTGATTAAATCGCACTTTGAGACTCTTAAATTTGGGCTTTCTCTACAATAAAAAAACAAAAAAATAGATGATATTAAGAATATAAATTTGAAAAAGGGGTTCGTTTTTTTTTTTTTGTTGTTTAAATAAACAACAGTTTATTTTTATTGTTTTTCAGATGCGCATATTTTTTTGTTGGCAAGAAAATAATGCGGAAACTTGTTATTTTGTTATGATCAGTTACGAAGAGTCTGTATGGTGAGAATTAAATTGAAAGGAAGGTAAATCAAAGATAGAAATGATTTAAAATTTTAATAATTATACTGTATTTATAAAAAGCTAAAACTCGGCTGAAGCTGTAAACACTAGCCTACTTAATTTCTTTTGCCACGGGTAAATCGTGGAAAAGATAGTAAAAGATGGCTTAGTGTGGATTTGCCTTATTGCACTAATTACAAGGACACACTTTGGGCATACTTTTTCATACACCAAGCCACCATTTCACTACCAAGTAGCTGCAGCTCTCCAGGTGCACGAAAATCATAGCTCCCACATCCTGAGTCGGGGCCTTGGAGAAGCGTCGAGCTTGCTAGGCGCGAAATTTTTTTTGGATAAAGTGGTAAACTTGTCTCTTTCTTTTTTTTTTTTTTTGACAAAAGGTAGGCTCAACG
>JAQGAZ010002006.1:0-21660 GCA_034692225.1 Polydesmus complanatus | reverse complement strand
GCGCGTCCAATGCGCATGCGCGATCACATTTCTTGCTCTAATAGCGTTCGTTCGCAAGTTTGCAACTTCGCTGCACCTGCCAGAATGGTGACGTCATATGCATGCACATGCACCGTGAAGGTGCAGCATACACGAACAGACCTAATGGTTAACTGTCAATACTTGTCTCCTTTGCAGTGTGTTCCTACTCGTGCGCGTAAGTTTCCTGTGTTCAAGTTGTGTTGCTGTCGTTTCTGTTCCATGGCATCAATTCAAGCCATGTAAAGACATCTTCATGAAGCTCTCCACTGAAAACCGGATGTACTTTATTCCACCGTTTTTGGTTCGGGTCTGTTTCAGGTGGGTCAGGTTGCCACCAATCTGGGTTGGGTGGGGATGGACATTTGCGGTTGAAAGATGAAGGGTTGTAGGTGGGGCGTGTAGCAGGGGGGTAGAAAGTTAGGTTGTGGGGTGGGTGGGTTTTGGTAAAGGTTCGGGTTGAAATTGGTGTGGGTGGTTTGAGGAAGGGAGTTGTGGTTGGAAGTGGGTTGGGGTTGCGGATGTGGCGAGAGTTGTTGGTGGTTGGTTGGGTTGGGTCGTTGTTTCCGCTGGCTGACTTATTCGACGTTTGACTGCTGTGGCATGAACGTTGCTGTAGAATCATCTGAGCTAGGTTGTCAAAAGGTTGTTGGTGTTTGTGGCAGAGGGTGTCTTGCATGGTTTGGATGAGGTTGATGACTACATCCTGTGTGATAGTGGCGGTGGGGTTATTCGTGGTGGGGTCATTTGGGATTGCCTCTGCGTCCGTTGCTGTGGTTGGGTTTTCCGGTTGCTGGGTTTTGGCTTAGAGTGGGTGACTCTGTTTACTTGTGGGTGGAAGGTGACTTAGTCATTGCTGTCGTTGTCTGGAGGTAGTAGTACCTCTATGGGTGGCGGTGTCAGGCCGCGGCTAGCCCTATTCCGTCGTCTGTGGCAGTGGCTGTGTTTTAATGAAACTTGCCAATAGCCACGGGGTTATATTATATAAGGTGGTTTAGATTTTGGTCTAGTAAGGTTTATTGGTTCAAATTCGTTGTCTAGATTGTTTAGTTTTCTTTCATCTTACTTTTTTACTTTTTACTTTTGGTCTGTTTTAAAAAAAAAATTCATTGGGACCGTTTTCAAAAAAATTGTTCAGTTTGTTTTGAAAAAAATTTCGTTGGGGCCGTTTTCAAAAAAATTGCAAAGTTTCAATCAAAATTGATAATACAATTGCTTTAAAAGTAGTGAGGTAATTGTGTAATGGCGAGAGACATGTGTAATTGTAAACCCGGTTTAAAAATTAATCAAGTCTGTCTTACTTTCCTACTGTTCAATTTGTTTTTTCAGTTGTGTAGTCATATTTTGAGAGAGACAAGTGTAATGTAAGTTGAGGGGAGATTTTATCAAATTAATTAAATAACAGCTGCATTTGCAACCGAACTTACCTAAGTTCGGTCCAAATGGCGAAATAAATAACACTAGTCTTTTCCATTTGAACACAGTTTAATTTGGGTGTATACAAAAGTCAGAGTTTTTACATCCAAATTTTAAAAGTGGAAACACAAATAATTGAAGCACAAAATATCGCACAAAAACCAAGGCACAAACACAAAAAAAAAGTACAAAACCAAGAAGCACAAAATAATAAACGTTCACATTTTCAAAAATAAAAAAAAGTTACAGCATAAAAATGTATATCAAATGAAATTTTTCAACAACACCAAAAAATAACCACTTCATTTGCTTATATAGCAAATGAAGCGGAAGTCAGAGAAAGTCACACATTGCTGTTAGGTCCTGTTTCCATCTTCTTTCCACAGACTGATGGGCTCCTAAATAACTTTTCCCAGCTGTGGAGAGATGGCAACGGATCTAAAAAAAGGAAAAAGGAAGAGGTCAGATACTTTAGTACATTTATACCTAAACAAAATTCAAATAATAGGTCAATAGTAGACAAAGTAGACCAGAGATTGAATTGAATTTAAAATAACAATAATGAAATATTAAAGTATTAACTAATAAATAATAATAATTATTATTATAGCATGAAGTGCTTAAAACAATGTGTTTTTGTGGTCATTTTTAATTAAAAGGTTATGCAACCAGTCAAGTACTAAATTTAAAATAAAATTTATATTAAAATCATAAAACAAATGACCCAAATTTATTCAACCAATCCACAATATAATTGCATTGACCTAGTTATTAACCTTTAAACTGTGAGACATATGTATGTAATATAATAATTAATAATAAAATTAATAACAATAGCCAGGATTTGAATTATCATTAATCTAGATGACCATAGATGTTTAGAAAATGATCAGGTGAACTCAGAGGATATATAAATCAATACAATTAAGTATTGCTCAGGTTTTGGAGTTATGAAGGATCTAGTGAGGGTCCGTATCACTGAAAATAAATGATTACATAAATTAAACAAAATAAACAAATTCAATAATTAAATTGTGAAATAATCCAACACCATGGCAAGCTGGACAAAAAAGGGTGTAATGTTTTTTGCAACATCAACATTAACCCCAATGCAATCACCTATTACATTTATCACAGGCAATCATAGAACAATAACCAAAACCAACGATAACCAAATTACTTATTATAAAAAGCAAAAATAAATTGTCTTGATGATTCACCTATGCTATAAATAAATGATAAGGGTGGTAGAAGGTACCCTTATAGCGATAGGGGTTTTCCTTAAACTTCCCCTAAGTAATGACTGTAAATACAAAAATACTTTAAATGAACCCTTATGGGAGCCTTATTTTTAAGGGATGACTGTGTATACCACTCCTAAAATGGAATGTTTTTTTAAAAAGTTTTTATGTACTGTATACTAAATACTGTACTGCTTTTTTAAAAATTTGCATTGTAATTGCAAAATGTAGGCTTAATAATTAACCGCATTTTGTTATTTTATTTTATAATTTATGTGATCAATAACATTTAATGGACACCACATAAATATGTTTTTTTTTTGGTTTAAAAAATACTTTACTTAATAATTTCTTTTGTTTAGCTAGTGATAATAATATTGCTAGTAATAACAAATCTAAAATTAAAAAGTGTATATAAATTAATAAAAAACTCGTGTTAAGGTAAGTTTTTTCCTTTTTCTTATTCTTTTTTTAGTTAATATTAATTTTTTTTTAAAAAAATGTTACTGGTTTATTAAGATACTGATAGCTTTCAAGATATTCTCAAATTTATGTAATAAAGTTTAATGTATTAAAGTGTTTGGAAACTGAATTTTATTCAATTGTACCTTTCTTTGATCTAGTTTCTGACCAATTCTTTTAATAAAAACACCACTTTGAGGTCGTTGTCAAAACAAATGATGATCCAAATAAAATATGCCTAAACATTTTGTTCTTTTGGATAAGATTAGTTTTAAAATTTTCGTTTAAGTTTTGTAAATAATTTAAATGTTTGTTAAAGTGGGTCAGAAAAACTTTATTTTGTAATTTTAAAGTTAGAAAAATTTAATGTCCTGGCCCATTATAATCTTCCATTGTCACTTGTTTTGGTTTTGATAATTTACTTATAAAAAATTTAAATTCAATAACCCAATACAATGGGCAGCACAGGGCATAAGCATTCTTTTGATTTATGGAAAGTCAACAGCGCGGTGTAGCTCCTTTTTTCAACTTTAGGGGAAATGAAAAAAATGTTTTAAAAATTCAATTTTCAGTAAAAATTAAAATTACTTTGCCCACTTCTTGTACTTACATTAACTAATGATTCTGCAATATTTTTATAAAAAAATATGTTTTATTTTAGGTTGGGTGACAATTTAAAAATTGGAGCTGCAAAACATACTTTTTAATAAAAGAAAATCCATAAATTTCAAAATAAACTAATTCATAAAATGATTAGCTGTACAAGGCCCTAAAGTTAGCTGGATCCCCTATAAAGACTGGATTGAATTGATTAGCAGCTTCATAACCTTTTTTCAATTTAACCCATTTTTGCAGGTTGACCCCAGTGTCACTTAAAATTTCCCCCTGCTTTCTATATGCACCACCATGATCAGACATAGCAGTAGTCATCACAGTTAACTCATAAGATCCTTTTATACCTATTGGGAGCATTATTACATTCAATTTGATTTAAATTTACAAAACAAATCTTAGATAAATACACATTAGTCCGCAATCTTTTTTTCTGCTGTAATTGCACTGCACTGGTTGTGAAATAATAGTCAGCAGGAGGATGAGGAGGACCCCCTCCATGTTGATGGTCAAAGGTGACCAGGGCAAGAGATGCTAAATTTAAATTCCAAACAAAATTATCAAAAATTCATTACAATACAAAATTTGCCTTATTGCAGAGAATAATGAGTTCATGGGGACACTCAAGTTTGCGTTGTGTTTTGGGTGGTCTATAATGAGATCACTCCAAGCAAAACAAAGTCTCAACAATAAAATTTCGAATTCAAATGAAAATAAAATCCTGACTTTAGAAAGGCTCAACACTTACTCAATTGACATAATAAATAAATTAAAATATCGTATGAGTCTAAACCTGGTTGAGTCTCGCAATCCTTATTGCATTAAACTACCTTATTTAGGTTTTAAGTTAAGCTGTGAGGCATACAATAATAAATTTCAATAATAAACATACAAAATTTACATGCACGCCAGTTCATACATAGTCCCTAGCTATTTTTCTGAATCGAGTAATAAGTTTTAAAATCGTTGAAATAATTTAAAAACTGATTTATTTCAGTTAAATTTGATTAACAATGAGGACCATTAAATATTGACGAATATTTGGAATTAATTTAAAAAGAAAAAAAATCTGACTAAGCAGGAATGCAATGGCCATCCACAATATGGAGGAAACACGCCTGGTATTTCTTTTGCCTAGGTCTCGAATTCGAAGGTCGCAAGCCCTGGATGAAGAAATCCAGGCACCAAAAATAATAAAATTTTATATATCGAGAATTATTTTAGGTGGGTGGCACCAGACTGTCTACAAAAATAATCGAAATAATAATTTTATGCGAGTCGAGGAAAAAAGGCACCAGGCAGTCTACTAAAACAGCTGAGTAGGAAGAATATTAATAAATACTACAGAGAAATGCGGAAGGCTCCGAGCTGTCTAGTACATCAGTAAGAATGAATGTAAATAAACAAATAGTTTAGCTGAATCGGCCAGACAGTTAGGCGGCAGTATCATTGAGAGAAAACTTATCTGTTTACGTACCAGGCAAGCGTGGTCAGATAAAGTTAGTCGGCTGGTGAGTTGATCCTATGTGGCCGCGACTAAGTTTTAAAGGCCTATGGCCGAAAATGTTATTTTTTTATAAAAATAATTAGGACTCGAGATTACCAGGATTCGAGATTATTGCATTAAACTCATAAAATAGCTATTAATATTTATGGATTGCAATGCTTGCCGACTTAAAATATCTAATGATAGTTAGTCGTTTAATTCTCCACCGATCAAGCTTTGAATTCCAAAAAATTTAAGAGAAAAACCAATACCAAAAACAAAACTAAGGTTACTATCTAAGTGGCTTAAAATTATATAATTTGAACAGTTTACTTACAAAATTATGAAGATTGTTGAAATATTCATATTTATTTAGTCTGTTAATAACGAGCAATAACTGAATTTATTATTGAAGTTTTTGATTAAATAAATTGGTTGAAGAGGATTGATTTCTCAAAAAAAAAATTACTGTTTATTTTTCATTGAGTTTTGAAAGGTTTAAACGAGTCACAAGTTTTTGTAGTACACAAATATAACAACACAAACATGAGTTCAAGCAAAAAAATCCAAGTCAGTGAGTTACAAGCTTTTTCTTCAAAGGCACCAAAATCAGCTCCTAGATCGCAAACTACTTAAATCACTTGCAACATTAATCACAACTAAATTTTTGTTATACAATAAAACTAAGAGTGTTTAACACATAATAAACACTCGGCTTACAAAGCCAAAAAAAAGTTAAATTTTGGATGGCAGGTCACGAGAGGGTCAAATGGACAACACACCTGACGTGAGGTTGAAAGCAGAGCAGAAGTTAAAAAAAATTATAAAATTCAAAAAAATTGATCTTTACCTATTCACGACAAAAATATTTTTCTCTATCCACTTCTATGATAGATTCATCTACCTTAGTTTTTTTTTTCTCTTGCTCAGAATATTCATTACGACGAGTACACAGGGAATTTGAAAAACTAGCCATCATATACAATTTATTTTTATGAACACATCAAATAAAAAAGGAACAAAAATTTTGGTAAAGTCAAGAAAAAGGAAAAATACTGAGTGATACAATTCTTTCTTACTAGCCAGTATTTATACAAATTCTGGAGTAAAAATCATGCTAATTAAATAAACCTAAAACTTTTATAAAAGGAGAACCCAGAATTTTAAAGTCAAAGTTCAACAAACTTAAAGGCAGAAAACTAAAATAAAAATTATCATCAGTATAATAAAAATTTTGATTTACTTTAGCTAAAAAACTTTTAAAAATTGAATTCTATTAAATTTAAACTTCTTTGAACACACTTTAATGCCATATAATTTAGAATAATTAACTAATAGTTCATCTAGTATTTCGAATAAATTAGGACTTTTGCAGACCATTCACTTGTTTGGCAATTTAATTTAAAAAAATTAATAGAAATTATTTGATTCAATTTAATTTTAAGTTTCGATTGTAATGACCAATTAATAATTTAAAGAACATTTTAATAAAGAAAATTTTTGTCTGAATAAAATACATTGAATTTAATAATAAACATTAATTAAAAATACACAACGCAGAGTACAGACTTTGCCAAACAGCACAAAACTCGGAAAATAAAGTTGCATAATCTTTTGTCAAGTATAATAATAAATAAAGTATCGGATTGGTTTAAAAGGCATTTTATAAGAAATTTGGATGTGAACAATAGAGGTAAGAAAGAGATAAGACTATTTTTTTAAGGTTGGTTTATTATTTCAAAATCAAAAATTTTATCAACTTTTGGAATAGGTTCTGCAGATTGTAATAGTTCACTTTCAGTTTCTTTTAAAGCTAATGTGAACCTGACCATGCAAAAATTTGAGTTAAAACAGCTATTGAAGAAGAAGAATTAAGACAAAAACAAGTTTTAGAAGAAGAAATGAATATGAAAAAGATGAAAACTGAAGTTGAAATAGAAATTCAAAAGAAACAATTACGCTTAGAACCTGCCCTTTTCCTCAATGACTTTATCATCTTTGTTTGTTCATTGCGTTAAATCCAGCACATTTTCATTCAACTTCAAAATTAAATTAAAATTTTTTTACTCAATTCATTTTCACAATCAATCTTTTGCCTCCAATTTTTAAGCCATTTTATTTTCAGTATTCTATATTTAATTAAAAGTTTTGCATTAAAAGTATGTTTTAAGTTTATACCATTAAAGTGTCTCGATTAAAGCTTACCATTTTATTTCGCTCATCCTGTTTTTAAGTCTACCCATTTCCTTTCACATTCAATTGTTCCAAACAAAAAAATAAATCTTAAATTTATCTACAATATTTATATACAGTATAAGCAAAAACCTACTTTCTATTTCTGAACTAAAATCAATAAATTTGTCTAAGACTTCCCTCTCAAAATGTTGACACGCCCTTTTAGAATCTGCAACAATTGGGCCAAGAAGAGGGAGTGGTTTTTGGTTACCTACATACGTAATTTAAATTTAACACACTTTGGAAATAAACCTTTTTTTGAATTATAAGATAGAAGATTAGGCACAAAGCTGTTTCATCACAATTAAATGCTCCTACAATATTAAAGTAATGACCAGGTGTTGTAAGTCTTCATAAAAGAACACACAAACACATAAAATTATTTAAGACAAAATTTATAAAGTAGGACCTCTATCAAATATTTGAATTAACTCTTGAGAGGAATCTGTATTTCCTAAAACTAGCTCTTTATTTACAGTTACATGAAATTTACAATTTTCACTATTCAATTGCTTTAAAATACTATAACAGAAAGAGTCAGCTATATAAGTAAGGATTGGAACATATTCCTGAGTAGTAAAAAAGTCATCTTCCACTTAGTTTAACAAGAGTTAGTTTTACAAGAAATAGTTTCAAACTCATCATTAACATCTAAATTAATTTTGAATTGCCCAAATTTGTCTGATTTTACAATTTAGGGCATCAAAATGCAACCTTTTTTTCTATTTCATAAACTTGTATTATAGTTACATTATACAGTAATCCAGAAATTTTTCTATATTTGCCAAATCTATTTTCTAATAAATTAGTTTGTATTATGCCAGTTAAAAAATAATCAAATTTTAATACTTCAATACAATAATTAGGCATTTCAATTAAAACATTTGTTGAATAATTTAAAGCAAAATGTGTCTGTTTAGTTAGTTTCCCAAAATTTTCATTAACTGTTTTCCAGTTATCTAATCAATCAAGTACTTGTTTTAAGTTTTGCAGTTTAATATCATAAAAATTGATTGTTAATGGTTCCATATATTTCATATATTTTATTATAATTTTAACAAAATTTGCTGTTTCATCAAATTTTGGTAAATGTTTGCCAATTATTAGCAAACTCTCTGCAACATTTTCATCAACTTAGCATTTTGTTTTTCAAAAGTTGTAGGGAAGAGTGATTTATAAGTTAAACCATAACTATATTTAACTAAATTGCAAGATTTTATTTTATGAATTTTTTTCAGATTTTCAAAAACTGCACTTTGAATTAAATTGAAATTGTCAAAATGTGGATAATACATACATTAGCCATTATTTTTCTGATTGATTTATTTGTTTCTTATACATTTAAAAATATGAACTGTATCAATTATAATAAACAACTATGTTGCAAACATAAAACCAGCTTTTTTATTAATCATTACTTATTATTGCTAAAACACTGAAACTAATAGCTTTTAATTTTAAAATAATTTTATTAATGGTAAAATATAAAAAATTTGCATTTATAGTTTTTAGTGGTAAAATGTAAACAACATCTTCAAATTTTGACAATAAACTCCTTATCATAAGTACATATACACTTGTTGCAACAAAAGTATTATTGCACTTTTACCAGCAATATTACCACCTTTGTAATCAAATGATGCCTTAATTTGGATTTCATCCATCATTAAAACTAACTTTTTTTTCTCTTTTTTTTCAAGATTTTTAAATTTAAGTTTTGCATATTTGAAAAAATTGGAATTAAAAGTTTCATTTATTAAATTTACATTTAAACTAAAACACAAATTTTTTAAATGACATGGGTGAAGCATTATAAAGTAACCAGAGCTTCTTAAAAAATTGTATGCATGTGGAGTGTATGCAAGTACTGAACATAACTTTAAATGAAATGGAATAACTATATTTTTTTAAAACTGCAAATGTTTTTAATTTGTTCATAAGAAAAAGCCAAATCTTTATCAGGAAACATAATTATTAATTTATTTATAACACCATCTAATATATTAAAAAGCTCATCTTGGTTATTTTGAGTTTCATTTACAGTTTCTAAATTTAAAGATTTTAATATAGCTAGCATGCTAATCAGATCCTGTATTTATTAATTTTAAAAAATAATTTGAATTCGCCAATTTTTTTTAATGAAATGTTTTTGAAGTAGACATCCACAGTTAATTCACTATTTATAATTATTGAAGCTGTAACAGTTAGATTAGGGGCACATTTAATAATATAAAACACTGTTGAATCATTTAAATGTAAAATAGTCCAAAATTCAGAAACTATTTGAAATACAAGACAGGTTTTTAAGGTATTAAAATCAGAAAAATTATTATTTAAGTCAAATTCATCTTTCATTTTCTTGTTTTCTTCTAAAGCAATTTGCAAATGTTACATTTAGATCAATAGGATTAAGGCCAGTCAAACCGAAAGTCAGTACAATCCCAAACAAAAACTTTAAATACATGACAAGGATATAAATAAACAAGAAAATTTGTGGAAATAATTTAATTAAAAATTGTTAAATAAAAATTTTCATTAATTTAATAAATGTTTGTTTTATTATTGAGAAAGAAATTGGAGCCAATTAACTTAAGGTTGCGTTGTGTTTTAGTTGGTAGTATTTAGAAGTCAATTGGCCAAGCAAAAATAAAACAATAAAAAAAAATACCTTATTGGTTTACTTTCACATTGATTCGCGTGATACACATGCACAGTTTCAAGCACCAATTTTAGACAAATACAGAACATTAATACTCCTCGTTATCAAGAAAAATGCGTTTAATTTGGATGACTTCTGGTGATACATCAAAGTTTGAAAAACGAGTTTGTTTTAAAAAAAATAATTTATTATTATAATGGCATCTTTTTAATAATTATGGTGGTTAATCTGATTATAAAACAGCGGATACATGTTCATCAATCTCTGATGTATCATTTCAAACAAACAAGTATAACTGTCGGTAGGTAAGGAAATGTGTTCATGAATAAAAGCACTGCTCACCTACACCACAAATGAGCATTTTTATAACAGCTAGAATAAAAAAATCAATACCTACACTTTTATAAAGTTTGATTGAATGATCAATTATTATTGAAATTTATACTTGTAGATCTGTAGTGCACAATATATGTTCACTTCGTGAGATGAAACGCAGCAACATGGACAGAGAAAAAATTAGTTTTTTAAAAACTGACAAGAGGAAATGAAGGTCAAGTTAAAAACTGGCAGTAGTGGTTAATTTTGTGTTAAATAATTGATTTCAAAGTGGCAAGAGCATGCAAATTATTTTTGAAACCAACATTACAGTTGGCAACATTGGTTGGCATATTGTTCTGCTAAAAAAAAATAAACTCAAAATTTACAAGAATCATTTTTATTTTAAGAAAGCTCAATTATTGAACAGTTGACTAGTGCAAAATGTGGCATCCATTCTTTGCAGACATTATCACAGTGTTTTTTTGACTTTATGGCCTGAAATACAAATTTTTTTTTTAGGATAGTAATTAAGGCTGTAAAACAATCATTAACAAAAATTCACTTACCTAATAGTTATTTTCCATAACCAATCGTTTTAATTGTTGCTTTTTGATTTCAAGTTTCACTTTTAATATTTCCATTTTTAACCATTGCTCCTCTTTCATTCTGGCCAGCAAAATAGTTGCAGATTCCAACTTAATGTCCACTAATTGTTCATACTTTTTTGAAATCTCAGAAGTCATAATGTTGTTAATAATTGGTCGTCTTTGGGCTGTCCAATCTTTTTTATTGCTTGGTGTTAGCAAGGCTTTTAAATCAGGATGTGGCAATCTTTTTAAATCAGAAAGCTTGTAATTTTGCCAATTAGTTTGTTTATCCTTAAAAAACCTTTAAAAACAGTTACTGGTACATGATTAAATTAAAAGTATTTTAACCACAACATTTTCTTTCTTTGCTCCTCCTTTATTTTCACATTCAATCTGAGTATTTTCAGTACCCTAAATTAAAATTATTCTCTTATGATGACAAAATTGTAGAAATCACCTAATTGTTTTTAAAGCTTGAAATGCCGCACAGCACATTGTTGATTTAAAGTTTTTATCTGCCGCTGATGGAAAACATATGTCTCAACATTGAAGCCCTTATCACAACCATGAAAGTAACAGCCATCAAACTCAAACAGTTTTGCTTATTGGATCAAAGCCATCGTTGTAAAATGTTCCTACCATTTGTTCTCCACCATTTTTTGCATGTGTGAAATTAATTTTAATTACTCTGTTATGGGACTCCCACATGTGTGTGTTTGTTTTATACCCCAAACAGGAATTATAGCAATAGAATCCATAGGCATAAATAATGCTTTATATACTTTGTGACAGTATGCAGGCATTGTAATACAATTGTCAAAAGGGTCTAAGTTGAACATACCAATAGTTAATTTTCGAAACTGTGGGCATGAATTGCAACATCAGATATACAATATTCTTCAAGTTCTTTAGCTAGATTAAATATTTGGTTAGTTTTATTTTCACCTTCATACCATTCAATCAACTCTTTGCGGGCTTTGGCAAGTTTTGAATCAGGTTCATAGAGCTCTAATGAAGTTCAAGTTCCAACATATACTTGATTATCAGGGGTATTAAAACAAATGAGAAAAATATTCCTTTTTTTCAGTCAAGGAAAATGTTGCAGGGATGGCACTTAAAGGCATTTGGAAGAAATTATGAGAGTCTAGAAATTTGATGAAAGATTTGACTGATTTGTTCAAAACAGAAAATATCACAATTTTTTGCTCAACAATAATACTGTCAGGTTAAAACTTGCACTCATAAAGCCACTTTGACTAGAAAATTGTCATATTTTCAAGCAAAGTGAGCAACAAAAATATCATCACCTTCTCATCACCTTCTGGTGAGAAAAGACTGTCAGCTCCACCAAATATCCGCTCACAGAATGCATCACGTGAAGATTTACCATCAATGTTTTTGAAAACCTTACACATTATCCCACCCACATTCTCAATCTCAACTGCTACAAGGTTAGGCTCATGCTCATTAGATGGCATCCTTATACACTCAAAATTAATACCAGCATTTTGACTTTACATCATTAATAGAATTTACTTTATTAATTTGACAGATAAAAATAACAAAAAAATTAGTCTAAATGTAACACTTGTGATCTGCTCTAAAATCTTTTTTACAGAATTTACATTGATGGAAACTACATTTATGTTTCTTGCGTTTAGCATCAGAATTTAAGACAGCATGGCAGTCCTTACATGCAGTAATGGTTTTGCACACATTACTCTACAAATGAATATTGAAGCAGCTGTAACTAAAAAAGAAATGGTGACAAGCTGTACAATATCTATGAGGATGAGCACCAAATGCATTTTCAATATCTGCAAAATTGAGAGCCTTGCAAGCACTACACTGTCCTAAACATGGATGCTGATGTCCTCCAGGCTTCAAACAAAGAGTACAAAACTTTTCACAAGCAAAAAAAGCAGTCAAGCTGGTAATTGGAGTGTAGTGGTTATCATGTAAAACAAGCACAACTATAGAGTTGGCAGGATCACCAACAAAAATAGCTTAAAAATTTATTGAAGAATCAAGGCAAATCAATTGTGTATTGTGATTAATTTTTAAGTAATTTTGAAAACTGCAATTTATTTACACCACAGCATCCCTGAGCAACCCCAGCATTTAAATGTAATTGAATTGCTTCATTTTTCTGAGTGGGGCTCTTAGGATGCCTTATTCTACTATAGAATATTAAATTTTCTTCCACTTTTAGAATATGTTTATTTTTTGCACTAGCAAAGCATACAACAATTGCTCAAGTGCAACACAACTGATCATCATTGTTGATTTTTACAGAACAATGTTTTTCTTCATGCCATTTATCAAATGCAATTATACATCTGGTTTTCACTCCACCATTCCTGTAGGCTTCAACAGGTTGAGGAACATCAACCGTGATAACAATTAATTCAAAATCCCACACATTAAGATTAAAAAACTCATTAGAATTTTGAACCTTAGCAGCTTTCTGGCAAACTAATTATGGATTGCATTGCTGACAATGGTATAAAAGCTAAATTAACACCAGAGCGCAAAACATTTGAATTCATGTAAAATCTAACTCTATTAAGAGGCGCCCAGTTTTGAGTAGTTAACAACTATGGCATCTAAAATTCGTTCATACTCATCTGCAGCATGATCCAAAGAAATATTTTCTAGATTTTGAAAAGTTATATTGGACATAAACACAACAGTTTTCAATCACTCACTTATATGTCGAATACAGTTTCCAAGAGTAAAATAAGATTCAGGAAGGGTTATTAAAATACTCAAGCATTTCATTTATACTACAGAGCATAGAATACTACTATATAGCTACTATAGAGCAAGAAAAATTTATAACTCCTTATATAGCCATATTCAAGAGGAAAAATAACCAAAATGATAAAAAAAACCTAAACATTTTAATAAAAGAACAGCAAAGGTCAGAAATACTAAACACAAACTCAACCAGGATGTAGAGAGGTCCCAAGGGACTCATCAAGGATAAAGGAGAGGAAATTCAACTCAAAAGTTTAAAAATAAAAAACCTTCAACCAGGATACAGATAGGTCCCAAGGGAACTAAAACCACTTAACCAAGATGTAACCACTCTAAAACATGAGTTAAAAGATCTACATCCTGGTAAGGAATAATGGAACAGCTAAATGACCTCTCATTAATTGTTTTAACAATTTTAAAACATGGTCAGGCCATAATTATACTCAAGTTTCGACATGAAACAAACAAAAGATTATCAGTAGTTTATTACACTGTATGGCCCAGCGCTGTGATTGGTCGATGTCTCCACCCCTCCCACAATGCCACGCTCCTGCCTCTTGTCATCTTGAATAGTGCTTATTTTTCGCCCGCCCACTTTCTTTTCTACTTAATTACTTGTCACCCAGCCACCCATTTTTAATAAGTGTGATTGATCTATTGATTAAGCTTGGGTTGAGGGATTTCTTTAAATCTACCACCCACCTTCTTTTCTACTTAATTACTTGCCACTCATTTCTAATAAGTGTGATTGATCTATTGATTAGGCTTGGGTGGAAAGATTTCTTTAAATCTACCACCCACCCTCTTTTCTACTTAATTAGCCTACTTGTCACCCAGCCACCCACTTTTAAAAAGTGTGATTGATCTATTGATTAGGCTTGGGTTGAGGGATTTTTTTAAATCTACCACCTACCCCCTTTAGGCTTTTATGTTTAGTCTAAGTTCAATTTTAGCTTGTTAAAGTTTAAAAATACACCTTTAGCTTTAGCGCCCCCTGTGTGGAAACTTTGGTTTTGTTTTTTTTAAATTTATTTTTATTCTAAATTTACCTTTGGATGTGGTGCCCTCTGTGTGGGAAATTTGGTTTTGCATTTTCTAGGGCCTTAATTACACTTTCCCTATCACTCATCCTTCAAAATTCTTGGTATCATTTATTTTTATTCTCTCCAAAATGTTTTTCTTTACATTTTGGATGGCAATTATTTAGGTCACAATGGTTTTTGCTTTTTCCAGGGCCTTAATTACACTTTCCCTATCACTCATCCTACTGCATTCTTAGTGTCATTTATTTTTATTCTGTCCAAAATGTTTTACTTTACATTTTATATGAGAATTATTTAGGTCACAACCTTTGTTGGTATTCAAAGGCTTTTTATTTTTGAGAGTATTTGTCTCTTCCATTTTGTTGTAGTTTTTGATATCTGCGGTACAGTAGTAATAAGAAATTAAAGCACACAAAATTGAATATAAAGAAAGAGTTTATTTTAGTTAACACTAAAACCACATGTTAAGTTACAAGTAATAAAAATAGAAAGAAAGAGAGGTAGAGAGACACATCTGAAGTGCTCTGCTGCTAGAAAAAGACTGAACTGTAGGTACAGACTTCTAAAACAAGTATTGGCCTACAATAGAAGGAGTTAATCCTTTGCAGTGCAATGACCTTAAACTAAGAAAGGTACATTTAATACAGTGAAGAGGTGGTTACGAGAATCGCCACTAGATGGCGCCACCATCTCCAACACCCCCACTTGATTTGAGTTCCACCGAGGGTTTACTTAGTCCCAGTTTTTCACAAAACAACTTGTGTTTGGGGCCAAACAAAGCTTTCGTAAGGAGGTCCGCTGGCATCTGCTCCGTCGGTAGATAGTGGATATCTATCACTCCATCGATTAGAGTGCCTCTTACAAAATGGTGCCATATATCAAAATGTTTTGATCTTGAATGGCACGTCGGGTTTTGGGCCAACTCCTGTGCGCCTCGATTATCGCAATGGACTACAGTTGGTCCTGGCTTCATGGTGAAACCAATTTCTTTAAGTAAATTCCTAAGGTAGATGGCCTCTTTTGAACCTTCAGTCAGGGCCATGTACTCTGCTTCATTCGATGAGAGAGCAACAGTCTTTTGTTTTCTTGCTTCCCATGTGATCGCCGCATTTGCTAAAATAAAACTGTAACCAGAGTAAGACTTTCTGTCATCTACACTAGCTCCCCAGTCTGCGTCCACAAATCCAATTAGTGGAATTCCCGTGCATTGATATTTCAGGCCCAAACTTTGGCTTCCTTTCAGGTATCGCATGACATGTTTTACTGCACTCAAATGTTGTGCATTTGGGCAACTGTTGAACTGGCTCAAGTTGCTCACTGCAAATGCCAGATCTGGCCTTGTTGAAACTGCCAGATACATTATCGATCCTATCGCACTTTGATAATAATGGATGAGGCCTGGAATCTCTTCTAGGTGGTCCTCAGCATGCTTACTAAGTTTGATATTTGCGTCTAGAGGTGTCATCATAGGTTTGCAATCTTGCATTCCAAACTTTTTCAGTATGTCCATGATGTACTTTTTCTGTGACATCTCCACTGTGTAGGTTACTGGATCCTGCTTGAATTCTATGCCTAGGCAATAGCTCAGGTTCCCGAGTAACTTCACTTTAAATTTATCCATTAAGCAACTGCTTAATTTGTTGAATAGTCCATCACCATTTGTGGAGACTATGAGGTCATCTACGTAGATTACCACTAGAAGTGTAGCATTGTTGATCCTTGCATGGTAAATGCACGGGTCAGCATTAGAAAGGGTGAGTCCAAAAACGCGTAGAGCTTCATCCAGCTTTTTGTACCACTGTCTTCCTGACTGTTTCAGTCCATATAGAGACCTCTTCAAGAGACATACTTTTTCCAGGTTTTTTGAAACCTTCTGCTTGTTCCATGTAGACCTCTTCTTCCAACTCGCCATTGATGTAGGCCATGATAATGTCCAACTGATACATTTTGAGTTTTAACTCAGCTGATAATGCAGCCAAAATTCTAATAGAACTCTGGCGAGCCACTGGTGCATAGGTTTCCTGGTAGTCAATACCATACTGTTGACAATAGCCTCTAGCGACGAGCCGAGCTTTTTTTCTCAACATTTCCATTTGCTTGGAATTTGGTCCTAAGGACCCACCTGCAACCAATTACTTTTCTGCCCTCTGGTCAGTTGACCAACTCTCAGGTATTGCTGGCTTCAAGATCGTTGAACTCTGTTTTCATGGCTTCTTTCCACTGAGTGGAATTCGGCCCAGGAAAAGCTTCTTTCACATTTTTCGGATAAGACCATGTTCGGACAATGGATGGTCGTCCTTGTCCTTTTCTGAGTTGTTCCTCGAACACTACTGTTTCTGCATCATCATCAGAAGAACTCTCTGAGTCTTCTGGTGGCATTCCTCTTGGGTTTTGTGCTGATATGTCTTCTGGTGGTGCCACTCTGTTGTCTGGTGGACCTCCCAAACCATCTTGGAGTACCTCTCGTTGGAGGTTGTCCATGAGATGTGGTCTCTCCTCTTTTGGAGGATCATTCTGAACCTCAGGTTTTGGCTGGAGTGCCTCCATTTTCTTTGACTTGTTCTGGGGCCCCCCACTGGCTCAGCATTGAACAACGATTGATCTTCTCCAGGCCGTTGAAACTCATCCAAGAAAATCACATCTCGACTTTTGATGATTCTCCGAGTCCTAGGACACCACAGTCGGTAAGCCTTAGATTCCAAAGAGTAGCCAACAAAGATGTACTCTTTTGATCTTGCTTCAAATTTTCCTTTGTTAGGAGTCTTGTCCAGAGCATACGCTCTACAGCCAAAAGGCTTCAAGGTGGTCGCATTTGGTTTTACATTGAAATAGGCCTCATGTGGTGTCTTGTTGACCACACTCCTTGTTGGACATCTGTTTCTTGTGAAATTGGCACGGTTGATGGCCTCTGCCCAGAATGATAGGGGGAGATTCGATTCTAGCAACATGCATCTTGCCATCTCCACGAGAGTCCTGTTCATTCTTTCTGCAACTCCATTTTGTTGAGGTGTGCATTCAACGGTTCGTTCACGTTTCAGACCTTCTTTATCCAAAAAACTTGAAAATTCTGGTCCACAGTATTCCAGGCCATTGTCTGTCCTGGGAATCTTGACTTTTCTCGCCATCTGTAATTCAGCACTTGCCTTGAACTTCAAGAATGCCTCTTTTACATCTCCTTTTGTTTTTAAGAAGTATACCTCTGTGTATCGAGAGAAATCGTCAATAAATGTAGCAAAGTACCTGCAACCACCATGCGATTGAGTCTGCATGGGTCCAAAAACATCTGAGTGGATCCTGTCAAGTGCATTATCACTTCGCTGACTGGCTTCCTTAGGAAAAAGAAGTTAAGTTTGTTTGCCTTTAATGCAAATCTCACATTTAGGTAACTGTCCATCTTCTGGCAAGGTTAATCCGATGACCATGTTTTCTTTTGAGAGTTTCATCAAGTCTTTAGGGTTGAGGTGGCCATACCTTTGGTGCCACTCCATGAGACTATCAGCTTTCTTACACACTGCAGCAGTTTCCACAACTGGATTTATGAAGAATAGATCACCTCTTTTCTCGGCGACCGCAATCACATCTCCTTGCTGATTAATGACCTTAGCACCTCGTTGTCCAAAAGAAACCTTGTTGTTTTTTGCTGTAACTTTGGCAACAGACAAGAGATTGGTGTGTAGATCTGGGACATATAAGACATTTTCAAGATGTACACTTGTGTATCCACTCTGCTTTCTGGAGGCTTCACTGTTGTGGTTGCTCCACGGCATCTTGGAGGTACTCTTTCTATTTATTCCATTCTTTACAGTGAGTCTGATTGTGCCCTCACCCAGAATGTCAACATGTCTGTTGTCACCTAGTCTGACTTTTCTTCCTTCAGTTTTCTGGAAAGTCTCGAAAACATTTCGCTGACTGCACATATGAGATGTTGCTCTACTGTCGAAGCACCACTCATTGCTACTTGTAGAAGCTGTTGAAGCTTGCTCTTTGGTTTGACTCTGCATTAGGGTGTCCACCATTTGGTCTTGGAGTTCCACTTTCAAGATGTACACTCCTTGGAAGTACTCTCTTGAGATGTCCACTTCTAGGATGTCCACTTCTGAGATTTCCACTTCTGGGGTGTCCACTTCTGGGAAGTCCACTATCTGGATGTCCTCTGCCTGGATGCCCTCTGTCTGGATGTCCTCTGTTTGGATGTTCTCTGTCTGGATGTCCTCTGCTTGGATGTCCTCCGCTTGGATGTCCTCCGCTTGGATGTCTTCCGCTTGGATGTCCTCCGCTTGGATGTCCTCTGCTTGGATGTCCTCCGCTTGGATGTCCTCGGCTTGGATGTCCTCCACTTGGATGTCCTCCGCTTGGATGTCCTCCGCTTAGATGCACTCTGCTTGGATGCACTTTGCTTGGAGGTACTCTGACTGGATGCACTCCGGCTGGATGCACTCTGACTGGAGGTACTCCGTTTGGACGTCCTCCATCTGACCAACATTCAATGGTGTTTCCACTTGCATGATGAAAGCTGTATGAGCTGCGGATGCAGACTCCACTTTCTCTGCCGCTGCCTTCTTGAAGCAATTCACTGCTTTATGGCCCTTGATTCCACAATAGTTGCAAGGATACTTGAACGTCATTTTCTTCTTCTTTTGTTGTTGTGCATTGCTGCCCCCTTTGGTTGATCCACCACTGGTGGTTTGCCTGGTAGTCCGGCTGGTGGCCGCTCCAGAATTGTTCGTCTGAGAGTGCCTCTGTGTAAACATTGCGGTGGCTCCATCTGAATTTCCTGCTTCTTTTCTAGAATTAAATTCAGCAACCAACTTACTCTTGAGATCCTCTGGCGTAGGGAGGTTGTCTCGAGCTTCTGTTGCACTTCTAATTGATTTATAGCTATCTGGGATACTATGTAATAGTAGAATGGTCAATACATCATTGACAAAAACAATTTCAAGAGCTTTAAGTTGGTCCACTAAATCAAAGAATTCATTTATGTGATGTATAAGATCACTATCTTCACTAATTTTAGTGAAAAACAGCTTCTTTAATAAGGTGGTCATCCTCGCTGGTTGTTTTGATTGGTGGTGTGCCTCCAAACCAATCCAGACTTCATTTGCTGTCTTACAATCTCTAATGTTAAACAATTCTGAATCTGATTAACATAAAATTATTGCAGACATAGCTTCTTGATCTTTAATAGTCCATTCAACTGCTTTTTCTGAGTCCTTGGGGCATTTGAGTAACCCACAAGCATATCCCCAGTACCCATTTAGGGTTAACATAGCCTTTGTGTGGAGTTTCCAACTTGCATAGTTGTCTTTTGTTAATTTATTAAAATTTAAATTTGCTCCACTTAACTTCAATTTATTTATTTATTTTTATCTTAACAATTAAGTCTTTTAAGTAAGATTAAAAATCTTTCACCGAAAAGTTTAGAGGTACACTACTTTTCTTTGTCTAATTCGTAGGCCTAGTTTAAGCCTAGCTTTTTTTTTCTTCCAAACTTGAAAAAACCTTTTTCACTTGAATAAAAAATTTTCCTTATGTGCAGCGGAAGTGTGCTGGGCCCATTCCCTGTTGTAAGTTTTGATATCTGCGGTCCAGTAGTAATAAGAAATTGAAGCACACAAAATTGAATATAAAGAAAGAGTTTATTTTAGTTAACACTAAAACCACATGTTAAGTTACAAGTAATAAAAATAGAAAGAAAGAGAGGTAGAGAGACACATCTGAAGTGCTCTGCTGCTAGAAAAAGACTGAACTGTAGGTACAGACTTCTAAAACAAGTATTGGCCTACAATAGAAGGAGTTAATCCTTTGCAGTGCAATGACCTTAAACTAAGAAAGGTACATTTAATACAGTGAAGAGGTGGTTACGAGAATCGCCACTAGATGGCGCCACCATCTCCAACACATTTGCATTTGTTGGGTGTTTTAATTATCAATGTTTTAGTATATACTTGGGCCTCATTTTGAGTGGGTCTCATTTTGAATTCAGTTTTTCTGTTTTGTGGACTCTTGTTTTTGAGATTGAAGTTTTATGTGCAGTGTGTGGATTCTATTTGTGCAGTGTTGCGTTGTGTCAGACTGATTTTTCTTTGAAACCTTGTGAAATTTCGTGTTTTTCTCATTATTTGTGCTTTAAGTTAGCCTATATTATTTTCTACATTTGAAGAAAAATTCTACTGTAAGTGAATAATTTCCAATTTTTTTTCTTATTATAATTTAATTATTTCCCATATAAATTTAATTAATTTTTAATATAAATTTATTAAAAACCAGATAAATTCTTTAAAAAATCAGTATAAAGTTCTTTAAAAAATCAGTATAAAATTCTTAAAAAAATCAGTATAAAATTCTTTAAAAAATCAGTATAAAATTCTTTAAAAATCTGATTTTACTCAAATTTAAATTTATTATTAATTTAATTATATTTAAAATAAATACATTAAAAATCAATTCAAATTTATTTAAATTGATTAAAAATCTGCTTTTATTCAAATTTAAATTTAATATTAATTTAATTATATTTAAAATTAATGCATTAAAAATCAGTTCAAATTCATTTAAATTCATTAAAAATCAGACTTTTATCAAATTTAAACTTTATTATAATTTAATTAAATCAATTAAAAATCAATTCAAATTCATTTAAAAAAATTACAAAATAATCAATTCAAATTCATTTAAATACATTAAAAATTTAATTTTTATTAAATTTAAATTTTATTGTAAAATAATTAAATTTAATATTAGTAAATTAAAAATCAATTCAAATTTATTTAAATACATTAAAAATCTGATTTTTATTTAATTTAAATTTTATTATAATTTAATT
>JAQGAZ010002005.1:0-21664 GCA_034692225.1 Polydesmus complanatus | reverse complement strand
AAGGTCAAAAGTAATTTTGCATGGCTCTTGTGGGCCGCTGTATTAGACAACCGCTTAAGGGATTTTTATTTTAAGGGGTGTCTGAGTATTCCGCCCTTAAAACGCTATTTGCGCGAGTGTTTCGGCTCTAAAACTTCATTTGCGCGAGGGTTAATGTTCTTAAATTCGTTTTAAGCGAATTTGTGAGTCTTAAAATATTATGTGCGCGAATGTTTAAGATCTAAAACTCTATTTGCGCGAGTGTAATTGATCTGAAACTCCGTTTGCGCGACTGTTTACGATCTAAAACTCCATTTGCGCGACTGTTTATGATCTGAAACTCCATTTGCGCGACTGTTTATGATCTGAAACTCCTTTTGCGCGACTGTTTATGATCTAAAACTTTATATGCGCGATTGTTTATGATTTTAAACTCCATTTGCGCGACTGTAAATTATCTGAAACTCCGTTTGCGCGACTGTTTACGATCCAAAACTCTATTTACGCGACTGTATATGATCTAAACCACTATTTGCGCGAGTGTAAATGATCTGAAACTCCGTTTGCGGGACTGTTTACGATATAAAACTCCATTTGCGCGACTGTTTATGGTCTGAAACTCCATTTGCGCGACTGTATATGATCTGAAACTACATTTGCGCGAGTGTTGTGTGAGCGTTTACTTCCTAAAACATCATTTTTGGGCGAAAGGCTATTTTCTAAAACTCTGTTTGCTCACTTTGAATCTACTTTTTTTACCTCTCATACAAAGACCGGAATTTGCTTGCAAATGTGTGTGTTGGGTTTAGATAAAATAAATGAAAAGCTGAGTTGTATAAAATAATCATTACTTTATTTTGAGCGCGCGTATAAAAAAGGGCTATAAAATGATAGCTACTTTAAACGTTAAAAGCGGAGAAACCAGCCCTCCTCTTCCATCCATCCATCCATTCATTAATCAATTAGATCGATAATAAACTAATTTGCGGAGTCCATAAAAATAACACAAATAAATAATCTTTTTTTAGTTTAAGTTAAGATCTCGATTAATATTTTTGTGGCTTAGTGGGTGCTGGTGGGTTGGGGATGGCGTTGGTTGTGGCGGAGGAGGAGCCGACGAAGGGAATGTACTGGGTGACCTTTTCCCAGGCGAAAGGGCACTTTCCGTACTCGATCTCGCACGAACCGGATCCTTCGCCGAATTTCACGGCTTCGGCGAATTTTGTGTGGCCTAAGGTCGACTTGACGTAGCTGCTCCTGTTTAATCATTTAAACGGAAAATAATTATTAGTTAAGATCAAAAATTCAAAAATATTAGTAAAAAAAATACTAAAATTTGGGTAAAAAAAGTACTAAATGAGTGAAAAATTTCTAAAATTTGAGTGAAAAATTTCTAAAATTTGAGTGAAAATTTTTTAAAATTTGAGGAAAAAAATACTAAAATTTTGAGTGACACAATTCTAAAATTTTTGAGTGAAAAAATTCTAAAATTTGAGTGAAAAATTCTTAAAATTTGGGTAAAAAAATTCTAATTGAGTGAAAAAAATTTAAAGAAAAAAACGCAAAAATTGGAGTGAAAAAATTCTAAAATTTAAGTGAATAAAAAGCAAAAATTTGAGCGAAGAAATTCTAAAATTTGAGTGAAAAATGCAAAAATTTGAGTGAAAAATGCAAAAATTTGAGTGAAAAATGCAAAAATTGGAGTGAAAAATGTAAAAATTTGAGTGAAAAAATTTTAAAATTTTAGTGAAAAAAATCTTAAATTTAATTGAATAAAATGCAAAACTTTTGAGTGAAAAAATATTAAAATTTGGGTAAAAAAAATTCTATTTGAGTGAAAAAAATTTGAAGGAAAAAACGCAAAAATTTGAGTGAAAATATTCTAAAATGTAAGTAAAAAAATTCAAAAATTTTAAGTGAAAAAATGCAAAAATTTTAAGTAAAAAAATGCAAAAATTTTAAGTAAAAAAATGCAAAAACGTTGGTTGAAAAAATATAGAATTTAAAGGAAAAATTCAGTGAGATAATGCAAAAATTTGGGTGAAAGAGAGTATAAGTAGGTGGATGTGTGTTGACTTACGTGAGAATGTAGTTGAGCATAGAGTCGAGGATGGTGGGGTTTCCGCTGCGTAGTCCTTGAGTGGAGACCTTGGCCGCTTGGCAAGCGAACTTTTGCATGCAGGCGGGAGCGTCCACGTTATATTTCTTGAAGAAGTCGTCGATGTAGCCGTACACGTTGACAGTCATTGACGATGACTGATCCCCGTTGCGCCCATCTAAACACACGCAAAAAGTTAAACGTGATAATCTTAATTTTTGGTGCACGAAGTTAAACAATTAATTACCAAAAAGTCCGATGCTTTGTCCGACTGATCGTCCGATGCCAGCGAAAGTGCCCAAACCCACTAAGCTGAGCAGGGTGGGAGCGATGAGAATGGCCACTCCGGCCAACAGGCTCAAGATGACCACACTGCCTAAGTTCAAGGACAGATAGGAAGTGACCGAGTTGAGCATTCCGCTGCCTAAAAAGCTCTGCAACATAAAAATAATAATAATGTTAGTTTTGAAGTTTAATTAAAGAGGTTTTTATTTTTTTTATTAAAAGTGTGAGAGGGTTTAAGGGGTTTAAGGTGAGCAAACAGTGTCACAACGCATCGTTTGATGACGTAATTAGAGGACGGGAGCGAGGAATCAATTAGAGCGGGTTGTGATGCGCATCAGCTTCCGCTATCATTTACACACTTAACCTCGAAAATCACTAGACCGAACGAGTATTGCGCGCACTAAATTAAGCTTTTAGCGAACCATTTGAAGAATTTTAAACCAACATTAAAATAAATAATAATTTTGAAATTTTTCATATTTTAAAATACACATTCCTATGAAATCATTAAAATATAAATTAATCTTTAAAAATTTGTGAAATATTTTTAAAAAATCGAAAATATCATTCTGTCAAAATCTAATTTATTTATTTAAAAAAAGAAAAAAAAAACTAGAAGAAAATATTTAAATGTCAAAAAAAAAAATCTTAAAAAATTTTTAAAAAGCAAAAAAACAATGTCTTGAAATTTTTAACTCTCCAAATTTCTAATTTTGAAACATCTAAAAAAATTTCTAGTTGTAGAAAAATTTAAAAAAAAAAAAAAAATAACGGAGTTTAAATTTTTTAAATATACTGTAGTACCAGTATCTAAAAAAAATCTCAAAATTTCTTAAAACTCAAAAAAAAAAAAAAAAAAAATTATAATTTTTTTATTAAATAAAATAAAAACTTTTTTTAAAAAAAATAATCATTTAAAAGGTGAAAAAAATTTTAAATCTCAAAAAAAAAAATTCTTTTAATTTTTAAAAATTTTTTTTTAAAAAAAAAAAATTCTTAAAATTCTCAAAAAAATAATAAAAAAAAAATTCTTAAAATATCTTAAAATTCTCAAAAAAATAAAAAAATTGCTTAAAATTTAATATTTTTCAAAAATTTCTTAAAAATCTTAAAATTTCCCTTAACTTTTAAAATACCGTTAAGCATCTAAAAAAATTCTTAAAAACTCCTAAAAATTTCCGAAAAATTTTCTTAAATCTAAAAAAAATTGTTTTAAACCTAAAAAAAAAAAATCTAAAAAAAAAGCTTTAAACCCTTCAATTTTTTTTTTAAAATAATGTAAATGGGTTGGGTTACCTTGACAGTGGCGATGTTGGTGGGGTTGACGAGTTGGTTGATCATGGCGAAGGTTCTGGCCTGTCTATAGCCGGAAGTGACATTGAGCGTTTCATTACCCGATTCGTATCCCACAGTGCTGCTGGCTACGGTGGTGGACGGAAGTGCCGCGGAGAGTCCGACGGCGACTGCGCACAAAGCCAAAAGCAAGTATCTGTTTGCGACGGCCATTCTATACAGGGTGCGTTGCGAGGGATGGAGATAGATCAAAAGGATGAGAGGCAGTGGAGGAGACTGAATGTGAGGGTCAAGGCTGGACCGGCCTTATATATACCCCGCGCGGTCATGACCTACTTTAAGCCTCGCCCTCCCTCTCTCTCCATCCTGGATGACGATGGAGAGCAAAACCCAACCAATCACAACACACACACACAAAAAAAAAAAAAAAATAACAATACCAAAAAACATTTTCGTTAAAAAAAAAATTCGCCGAATTTTAATATTTAAAAAGATAAAAAAAAAACAAAGTCTGAGCAAATAAAAACAAGTTGTTTTGATTTTAATATGACGCACGCGCGCGACATTTTTTCTCCTAGCTTCTTACTTAAGGAATCGCGTGAGTCGATAGAACGAACTGTGTCAGTTCGCTCCAATCACGTTTCCACGCTAAAGATTTTGTTATCAATGAAAATATGATGGAGTTTTTTTTTCTTTAATTTGAATGAAATTATGTTTGAAAAAATAATTGTTTTTATTATTATGAAAATATGTTTTATATACATTTTTTCTTGCGTTACAAAATTTCGTTATACCGAACATTTTAATTTCAGTTTTTTGAATACGGAATTTTTTATCTGTTTAAATTTTGCTTTTGCTTAAATTTAATTTTAGCTTAAATTTTGCTTTTGCTTAAATTTTGTTTCTGCTTAAATTTTGCTTTTGCTTAAATTTAATTTTAGGTTAAATTTTGCTTTTGCTTAAATTTAATTTTAGCTCAAATTTTGCTTTTGCTTAAATTTTGCTTTTGCTTAAATTTTGCTTTTGCTTAAATTTAATTTTAGCTTTTGCTTAAATTTGCTTCTGCTTAAATTTTGCTTTTGCTTAAATGTCGTTTGAGTTAAAATTTTGTTCCAATTTAACTTTTTGTTATTATTATTTTCGTTGTACCCGGTATTATTTTTGCATTGTACAACATGGTTTTTCCCTGTACAGTGTAAGCCTACATGTAATTTCGCGTAGTTATGTGAGAGAATTTCGTTGTACCGACGTTTCTCCGAATCATTTTTTAACCCAATTTAACTAGTTTTTTCTTCTTCTTCTGCTTTTGTGAAGGTGGGCATGATAGGGAGGGATGGGTGGGAGAGGTAAGTGACCCACTTAAGTGAAGTAGACACAATGACGGATATAGTTCCGAATGCCATCTCTTTTATTTTTTATTTTTTTTGTATCATTATTCTTTTTAAGCGCATTCCACTCGCGCGACTCCCCTCCATCCGCACGTCTTGCTAATTAGCCCTAACCGGAACTAGATTAAGAGAGGGGGAGGGGTGGGGGGGGGGAAGACAAGGAATGAAAAGGTAGTAGGCATGTTTGAAAGAGGGATAAACACATGTTCGGAAATTTAAAGGAAAAAAACTTCACTCAAAAATATTATGTTTTTTTGTATTGTTTTGTTGTTTTTTTTTTTTTTTTCTCAGAAAAAAAAACAAACAATTGGTTTAAAAATTGTAAATAAATCCAAAAAGAAAACCGATTTTAAATCTTCTTTTTGAACTTAATTCTATGGGGAAAACATGTTGATGCGGAGACTTAATCGATGCTCATTTTTGCACTCGCTACTTCAAATTAAGCTTAGTAAACATGTTTTCGGGATGACAATTTTCTTGCCTTTAGTTTGTCATCCAGATCTCTCTGGATTTCCACATTTCTCGAGAGAGAGAGAAAAGGATAAGGACCTTTAAAAAGTTTGCTTCTTGACTTTATGTGCCAAAAAAGGTGTTTTTTTTTTTTTTTTTGAAAAACTTTCATTGATCCGTCAGACGGAGTTAGGTGAAGACATTTGGATTTTTCTAGAAGGAACGTAAAAACCTGTTAAGGCAAACCCTGTATAAGGTAAACATCTGTTAGGGCTAAGGGCGAGATATATAAATAATATAAGGTGTATAAAGCCTGTAAAAGACGAAAATTCGAATCTGTATATACAGTATAAGGTATATAAAACCTGCATAAAACGAAAACCTGATAAGGCAGGGCCTGAATAAGGTGTATAAAACCTGGATGAGGCCAAAACTTGTTAAGGCGGAGCCTGTATAATGTGTATAAAACCTGTCTAAGGCGTAAAACCTGCTTTACGCAGAAACAAACGCGCATTTTGAGTACATGTACTATAGCTATTAAAACCTGCTTAAAGCGGACAATAAAGAATTTTTTTTTTTTAAATAAAATTTAATGAAAGTGAAAAGGGGGGGAAAAAATGAGAAAAACAGTAGAGTGACTATGACTGATGCAAATTACAGTACTGTAGGCCAGGCCTACTGTACTTGGGGGAGTACTAGGGGGAGTGGGAGGGAGAGAGAGAGAGAGTAGCCAGTGGTTGGCGGGTGAAATCTGAACTTGCAAAATTATTGCTTTAAAGTCAGTTGCGAATCTTATATTTTTTTATTATTTTCAAAAAATTTTGTGGTTTATTTGTAACGTTTTCAGAGCGAGTCAAATGAAAGCCTTAAAAGTGAGTGTTTACATTTAACAAAACTATTACGGTTTTTAGCTGACTATGTTTCTGTCACATTTTCTTTCTGCGATGGAAAGATCGAATGCACCCGACGGAGGTTTCACTAACTCCTTAAAGCGGAAACCTGTGAGAACGGAACAAAATATTTGAGTACCGCGGAATTTCGTCTTAGCCAGGTTTTTACTGTATTTTCAGAGGTTATTCGTGTGCAATGATGTTTTTTTTTTTTGGAAGTTTGTGTTGTTTTTGTTTACTTTTTTTGTTGGGTCATGTTTTATACAAAATAAGACCAGATTCTTAGTGATCTTTAAGTGAAATCCATATTATAAGTTTAGAGGTTGCTTTTTAGTGAGATGATGTGAGATTGACGTGAGTTTCGGGAAGTGTTTGTCGACTAATTTATTCGCCTCGAATTGATTTTTAAAGAGTTAGTAATTATACGTTTGGTTAGGAGTTGAGTAAGTGATTTTTAGTGAAAGGTTTTTTTTTCTTATTATTATTAAGAGATCAAAAAAGTCGTCATTCCTTCCGCCCTCTTGAGCATACCTCCCACTCAGTAAACCTTCCACTTGTAAAGCGCCTGACCGCATTGTTTTTGGCGCCAGTGTATTTTTTTTAAAAGGAATATTAATATTAAAAAAAAAAAAAAATTGTTTTGATTGAATTTTGTTTCCTCAATTAAGCTTTAATAATAATAATAATGCTTCTGCTGATAATGATGAGTAGTGACGTAATCACCGTCATTATCTTAATCATTTCTCGCTAAAAACAAAAAACGTTGATTTGTTTTTGGGTTTGGTTCGCATCGAATCTTTTGTCCGATTCACCTACAATTCAAGAAAAAAGTAAAATTTAGATTTTCTTTCTTTCGGATTTTTTTTTTTATAAGGCGATGGGAAAATCTTTTTTTTTCGTTGTTGTGTTTTGGCCACCAATTATCTTCTCATGACCAAGCGAAGGAAGGGATGAGAAGTGGACCGAATAAACGCAACACGCCAAAATATACGTGTAAAGGCAGCAGAGTCCATTAATTTACGTAGCATTAACAATCAACAATTAAAAATACTTTTTTTTTTGTTTATTTGTTTTGTTTTGAATACAAGTTCTTAATTTTTGATTGGTTTTGTTTTTTGAATTGTGTTGCTTTATTGATTTTATTTTTTAAATTTTTTATTCGATTTGTTTACATTTTTTGCTTTGCTTTACAGTATTTTGCGGTTTATTTTGATTTTTTCAAGAATTGATTGATTTGATTTATTTTTCAATTTTTTCAGGTTTTGATTTGCTTTATTTATCGACTTGTTTTAATTATTTTTATTTATCGAATTATTGTCGATTGGTTTTGCTTTTTTTTTTTTTTTTGTTTTTATTGATTATTTTTTTTTTTTTAATTTTTTATTTGATTTGTTTAAATTTTTTTAAGTTTGGCTTTGTTTTATTTTGCGGTTTGCTTTGATTTTTTTCAAGAATTGATTGATTTGCTTTATTTTTCAAGTTTTGATTTTCTTTAATTATTGAATTATTATTTTGATTCTTTTTTGCTTTATTTTTTCAAGTTTTGTTTTGGCTTATTTATCGATTTTTTTTTTTTTTTTTGATTTTTTTTAAAGTTTTGATTTAATTTATTTAGGCCTATCGATATTTTTATTTCAAGTTTTAATTTGCATTATTTTTCGAATTATTTTGATTTTTGTTTTTTGTGATTGTTTTGCTTTATTAATTTTTTTTTTTTATTGATTTTTAAATTTTTGAGTTGATTTTCTTTATTTTTTAGGTTTTAAAGTTTAGATTTTTTTTATTTTTTTGGTTGGTTTTGATTTTTGGAAGCTTTGATTAGCTTTATTAAATTTTCGATTCGTTTTGATTTGCTTCATTTTTTTTATTTTTTTCTTGGTGCATTTTTAAATTGTTTTATTTTTTAATGATTTTTGATTACTAAATACCAATAATTTTTTTTTTCTTACAATTTTCTAACTCTGTGATTTTGATTAATCTAATAAATTAATTTTATTCGACCTCCATAATTATAATTCTATTTATGTTTACATTTTTTAATTTCGCATAATTTTGAGTTTTTCTCATTAATTCTAATCTCGTTGTTGTTTTGATTTTTAATTTTATTCCAAAAACGAACAAGAAAAAAACATTGTATGTAAACAAACGAAACGTAAATATAATCTCGCTCGCGTGTGAACACCTATAAACCGGTCTAATTTAAATATTGATACTATAAAACCTTTTAATGTTTATCTTTTTAAAGTTGTACACAACATTTTTTTTCTTTCCTGCTCGTGAAACAAGGTTAAAGTTGAAGTAGAGATTCGTACACAACGAACTCGTTCTCTAATGAGGCGCCAAACACCTGGATTACGGGCGCAGCGCAAAAATCCTGTTTCATTATTCCAGGTGCAAAGCGCAAAACCAGTTGCAGAATCTTCTTCGAGGCAAACTGTCTCCACACTAGAATCTCGTTTCATCCAACTAATCTAATAAAAAGCAGCTTCCATGTGATCTTCGGGACCCACTTTGAATCCTAAATTTAGGTCAGTTGGCCACCAAACACGACCTCGTTCTCATCAGCTCTACATCTTCACATATAATTACTCCCGCGTTGTTGTTATTGTTATTTAGTAAATCTAAGTTTCGACTAATTATTTTTTAGATATTTAGTTAATAATTTTTTTACAATTATTTTCATACAATGCAAGTAGTTAGACGTTTTTCTGCAATTGTTTACCTGAGTTTCTATTACAATTTTCGGATTTATTTGGGACGAATATTGCTTTTATTAGATGTTCACGTCCCATTCTTTGAGAACGTATCCGAGGCTGAACATGGAGTCTACCCTTGACATTGACCCCCCCCCCCCCTCCCCTTTACCCTAACCCGACTCTCCCTTATTTTTACCCCTCGGTGAACTTGAACCTGAAAATTATTGCCCGTTATTACGTAAATAAAAGCTTAGACTCGTAAAAAAAAACAACAACAAAGTCACCCTTGACCTTTTTTTTCCTTCGAGTTCCGCACCTGAACTAAGGTAACCCTGTCCTCTATCACCCCCTCACGCACACTAATAACCCTCTTTCCACCTATTCTTTAACCCCCCCTGAACCTCAAAAGTGCTGTTTTTCCCTTTTCAATTGTTGTTGTTGAGCCTCGATCGAATCCAGGTGAATTGCGCTAGAAACGTCAGGAGATATTTACGACGCACCCCACACCCTCCGGCTACGACTCCTCCCCCTTCACCTGACCTCATTCGACGCGGTGGTCAACAGGTAGGTTGAGGTGGACAAGGTCAAGGTTAGTCACGCGTTCCACCCTCCCTCCTCTTCACATCACTGCAGGGTGGTTATCCGGGTTGCCCTCTCTCCCCCCCCCCTTACACACCCTCTCCAACTGACGTCATTGCGTTGATAGGGAAATAGGATGAGATTAGGAGGTGGGGGTTTTTTTATGATGGGAGTGGGTGGGGTGGGGGGGTAGGGTGTTATTGTGTTTACCTCTTCGTTCTCCATATCTTTGTTTACATTTTTTTTAATGTTATATTTCTCTCTGTGTGTGCGGTAATTTTCGCAGAAAAAGATACCGGAATAATAAATTAATAGGAAGAGAAGAAGAAGGGAGGGCATTCACTTCTAGTATGACGAAGGTTGAGTGCCAAAGTGAAATAAATACAATTAATTATTTGAGACCGATGATTCACTCTCGCATTTAACGCCTTTTTTTTAATATTTTAATCTCGAAGCTTCGTATTTGATAAAAATAAAAAGGTATGGCGCATAATTTATTTTATTGGATGAGCCAGAAATAGTGAGTGCCAAAGCGTTTCAACCTTGATCTTGAATAGGTAAAATTTTTAAAAAAAAAAAAAATTAATGAGAATAAATTAAAACTTAATTAAATTAATTTTTTTTTTTTGAAGAAAAATTATTAATTAAAAAAAGTGCATGAAAAATTGGGATTACGTTAAATTTGACTCATGTAAATGCAACAATGCAATTCTTAAAGTCATTTAATTTTTTTTTTTTATTAAAAGATTCAAAGAGAATTTTTTTTTTACTGTAAATTTCTTTATTAAAAATCATAGGCTACTTTTAACCAAAAAAAAAAAAAATAATTAAAATTAATTTAATCAGTTACAAAAGAAAAAAAATTTATATGTAGGCTAGGTAGATTTCAAGTTTTTTTAAAAAAAATGAAGTTGAATGCAAGAGTGAATTACTACGCTTAAACACTGACCTACAGAATAACGAATATGGTTTAAGCTTTAAAAGTATAATTCACTCTTGCATTCTACATTTTATTGGAATTTAACCGTGAAATAATTTTTTTTTTAATTAAATTTTTGAGTAAAATAAATTACATAATATTTATTTTGAAGGAGAGCGCCAAAGTGAATCATCCTTCTTTTTTCTGCTTTTTTTTATTGCATTTAATGACGCAATATTCACAGCTAAAAAAAAAAACTAGTTGAAATGATGTGGTGATTCATGCTCGTATTGACCTACAAACATTTTAATCGTTTCAAGCATTGCGATCAAAACTTCTAAGTAAACAACAAAATTTTCTACCGTAGGCTACTTAATAAAAATAAAAATTCCGATTTTTCTTCATTAATTTTTTGCATATTTTTTAATCAATAAAAAAAATATTTACTTTTATTTTTACATCAAAAAGTATTAATAAACTTTTTTTTTCATTACTCCTGTCAAACTTTCTGGCTGTGAGATGAGAGCCTTAAGAGCGTAGAGAAACGAGTGCAGCTTAATCCCTTAATCCTTTTTTTTTCCCCCCCCTATTTTTAACGTTGTTCCGGTTTTTTTTTCTCCCATATAAAAATATTTAGCTCAAAAGTTATGAGAGAGTAAAAAGCAGGTAGAGGGATGAAACTGCAGCCGGATACCTAATGAGAGCGAGTGAAACACCCGGATACATCTACCCTACCCCCTCTCGGATTTGTCATCTGAATGACAGAAAATAGTACCTAAACTAGATGTCACTCAAAATTACTCACTGAAAATTTGAAACGTTTTTAATGTCACTTTTTTTTTTTGTGGGTCACATTTTTTTTTTTTTTTTTTTTTTTGCTGCGTTTTAAGGTGGAAATTATTTTGAAATTTTTTAAAAGTGAAATTTGCAATTTTAATTAAAGCAAAATTTTTACATTTAAGAAATAGACTTTGTTATATTTTCAGCGTTTTTGTGCATTAAATACGTTCGCAATTGCGCGTTGATTTGTGTTTGAGGTGGATGCCGATGAACTCCGAACGGATGAACGTGATAGATGAAGAATTCCAGCAGCCAATGCATTTCATTACTTATATAATGGAAGCTCACCACTGAATCGCTGCAGCAAACTACACCCTGCATTTTTTAAAAAAAAAAAAAAAAAAATTAACCGATATTGATTTATTGTTGTAATGAATTTTAAAATTACTTTCGGGTGCTTATAAGTCATGAGTAGCCAATAAAAGGACCACACTATTTCGGGTAGTAGAGGAGTAACGATGAATGTGGGAGTATAGGCGAAGAAGCGCTGTTTACCATCGCTGTCCCTGGAATCTCCCACCGCAACGCCAACATCCGTCTGATATTGACCTTTTAACGTTTTAATGTTAAGCCTACTCAGCCCCGTTGAAAATCAAAATTAAACTCACTCATTAAAACGTCTTCCGGGCCATCTTGCTGATATTCGCCCGTAGACGGTCGTTCAATAAATCTCTTTAGGGCTTCTTTACTTAAAACGTAACCGGCTCCACCTGAATGGTAATTCTGAAAAAAAAAAAAAAAATAATAATGGAATTAATAAAATATAAAACTCATTTTGATAGTTAAAAATTGAGTTGCCCCACCCACGGTCAGATAAACTGAATTGAGTTTGCATCCGTAGTAGATGGTTTCGGTCGGCCTCTTTTCTAATAGCATCCACCTGAGATTTTCCATAATAAAGTACGAGTCGTCGTCGGCTTTTAAGAACCAATCGCCCTCTTTAAAAAATTGCTCGTAAGCGTATCGAAAGCCAATCTTTGTTTTCTCCCACAATATCGCCGTGCTTTCGTTTCCGTGATAAATGGCGGTGATTAACGGCGGTAAATCGGTGGTGGGTTTGGCGGAACGGTTGTAAGTGGGTGGAAAAGCCACGGGTTTTGTACTGACGAAAAAGAACTTGGTACAACGCTTTGCCCCCGTAGCTCAAACTGTCGTGGTTTTTAGGCTTAGTCACTACGAAACACACGATTCGAACGGAGTCTTTAATTGCATCCGATAGTTCGCTTTTGCCTTTAAAAAAAAAAATTAAATACCGGTACCTTAAATATTTTAAAAAAATTGCGTTGGTAGTGAGCAGTTTTTATTGTAAAATCTGTAAAAGTGGAAGAAACTGCAGATGCACATTTTAATATTTGTGACAAGTAGAAACCCTTTTCATGTTTCAAGCTTTCTAAATATCTTTAAATGACATACCGGTACTGTATAATAATGCCCTTTTTTTTTTTTTTTTTTGATGAGTTTGAAAAAGCATTTGTTCCACTTTTTTATTGACATTTTTTTGGTTATTTCATCGCGACGTATTTCCTTCCACCTGTTCACACATACGGTACTGCGTCGGCAGCAGCTCGGTAGTAACCGAATGCTGCTGGTGTTTTTGATTCTCACCTAAGTTCATAATAAATATAGATACGTGGAATAATAGAAATTTTAAGCGGTTAACCCATCACCTTAATTAAGCGTCATTAATATTTTTGCAAACTGTTGGTGGTGCACACTCCCCATATGCGTCGAAATGGTAGACGAATCTAACTGATTCATTTGGTTCCCAAAAATAGATAGATATTGAAAATAACTCGACCCCCGTCAAAGAAGAATCCATCTTGGCGAAATAATTTATCATAAATGCCGTCGCTAACCCGAAACACGTTCCAGTTAGAAAACTGTAAGGAAAAATCATTTTCGTGCGCTCCCACTTTTTGAAGGCTTAATACGAGATAATACTATCTGCCGGTAGCTGTTATATCGGTGAACGATAGACGGCAAAAAAAAAAAAAAAAAAAAACACCACATGTTCCTGCGGTGAATAAATAAGTCGAGTGACGCATCTTATTTGAACGAATATTTTGATCGACTCCCAACGACAAACACCGGTGTTATTGTCATTTTTAGTTTTTTTTTTTTATTATTATTATTATTAATACGCTGTATCTTCTTTAAACCTCCCTCTCCTATCCCTAATTTTGACCAGACTCAATTAAAACTGTGGGGAAAAAAAAAAAATAATAATGATCTTTGTAAACAAAACAAAAAATAAATAAATGTTGACAAAAATAATCAAATTAAATTTTGTTATTTTATTATCGGATTATGAATTGAATACATTATTTAAATAATTATGTTGTGGTCATTGAGGAGGAGGAGGAGGATTATTATTGTAGATCCGGAAGTAGAAATAAATCACTTTGCGTGAAGTTTTATTAGTGCGGATGAACAAGTTAAGCGCGTGACTATGAAAACAATTGAACCGAAAATTACCCCCGCCCACACACACACTGTTCACCTCATAATAAGAGTAATTATTAATTAAGTTAAAAATTTTTTTACCCAGAATTTTCCTTACCCAGACAAAAAGGCGAATTGGGTTCTTAATTGGCTAATAATAATACGGTGACGCATGAAAAAGGATGCGCAGGCTCTCGAAAACAAATAGACATCACTGGAAAAAGACCATAGAATTTCTTGTAAGCCCAGAAACAACTCGCTTTCCGCGAAAAATGCCTTTTGGTTCGAAAATACGCTCGACCCCGATTGAAATATGTTCGCCGTTAACTCCCCGCACATCGAGTGGCTTTCAGCTTCTGGCTTCAGCTTAAACGACAGTACGTCGTCCATATTTTCGTATTCCTTCAAAGTAGCTTCTTCGTCCACGCACAGCTCGTACATGTCCTTAGTCGCTCGACGCAGCTTCCGCACCTCCTCCTCCATCTTCTCTTTTCCGAACGCATCGATCTCACGCAACAGCTTCTCGTGAAAGTGATCGTAGATCAGCTGGTCGGCTCGGTTTATTCGTCTCAAGTTCTGTTGCTGCTCCGAACTTAATCTCGTTTTATTTGCGTCTTTTCTAGCGTTGATTTTGAAGCTGATGACGTCGTTCGTGTCTTTCCAACACAACTTTTTTTTCATCAAAATCAATGATTGATCGAATAATTCGGTGATCATCACTAGATCCAACTGTCCATCTAGTTCTCGAACTTTCTCTAAAATGGCGGTTTCGTTATCGAATAGCGTTGGGTCGACTCCTAAATCGAACGCCATCTGGTTGGCCCTGGGCATCTCAAGTATAATATGACTTTTAATAATTTTCGACTCTTCTGGATCGGAAGTATTTAAGTTGGCGAAAGCGGAGATGTTCATCCCGTTGCGTAACTCTTGATAAGTAAAATCGTAGGCCGACTGAAACTGCGCCACTGGGTCTCGTAGAATGGTGATGTACTGTATGTGGTGTCGTCCGACAGCACTGCTCTCATCTCTTCGTAATCGAAAACGGTGTGTTCAGCGAAGACGCTGTAGTTATATCCGGGCTTCAATTTCATTAACAAACTTCTGTTAAATTTCTACAATTAAGAAACAAATTCTTGTTAGTTACAATATTTAATTTTGTGTGTTTTTTTTTTTTTTCATGATTTATAGCGCTCGTTTAGTTATTTGTAAAAGATTGTTAGCGTTTTACTCGAACTAGTTAAATGCTATGAAGCGGTTCCTTAATGATTTACAGAATTAATTTAAAAAAAAAAAAAATAAATACATAGGCATTATGTGAGAGAGAACTCACCTTGCCTCTCGCTGCAAGAGGATCTTTGTAATAGGCCAAAAGACGTTGGTATTTGTTGGCGTAACGAAGAAACGAATGGGCCACACTGGTCGAGGCTGTTTTATGCGTCTTAATGAACGCCACGTTGGTCGCCAGATGGTCGCAAGTCAAAGCAGTTGTGTTCGACTCTGTCTTTTGCCACTTGAACCTTATCACGAAAAGAGATGAATTGAGTCTAAAAAGTTAAGTTTTGTTGACAAATGACTTACGTGTAAAAGGTGAAACACAGCGAAACAATTAAGATGAAACACAGGAATTGTTTTCGGGGGAGTAGAAACGAAGCCATGATCGATCGAGTCGTTTGAGTGAGAGGGAAAAAGCAATGTTATGATGAGCTCATTTAATCTGGCTGACGAGTTGAAAAGAAAAACACATGTGTGGCTCCGTTTGTTTAGTTTGCCGATCGAATATTAATGAGTTCCAAATAAATGTATTGTAGGCCAGCGTGTCATTTCAACGTAATATTGTAATAAAAATAGTAATGACTACAGTGAAATGTAGATGTTCGAATATTAAAAAAAAAAAAATATCAGACAGAAATTGGAATATTAATTCCAATCCAAAATGAAAAGCAATGTCTGTAAAAATAAGGCTTCGTAAAATAACATCGCATTATTGTCAATAATTTATGTCAAACTAATAAAAAAAAAAAAAAGTGCATGAAAATATTCCTATCAAATGAGGTTATTTTAATTTTTTATAATAAACGTGTTTATTGCTTAAGAAGTGTTTAACAGGTGATAGCTAAGTGGTAAATACATCAACTGTTGACTGCCGTTCGACGGTTCAACGCTTGTTAATAATTATTTATTATAACACAAGATGTATAGAGATTAGCTTTATTCAAGTGCGTCAGCGTGGTATGACTGTTATCGGCGGGATGAGTATTGGCTAATAATACGATTGTGTTGCATGAGGAAGGATTGTATGGTTTTCAAAACCTTATACGCTTTATCGCTATAGCTGTATAGAACTTCTCGTAAGCCCAGAAACAACTCGTTTTCCGCGAAAAATGGCTTTTGTTTCGAAAATAAACTCGTCCACAAATGAAATAAGTTCGCCGTTAACTCCCCACACACCGAGTGGCTTTCAGCTTCTTGCTTCAGCTTAAACGGTGCCATTTCGTTCATAATATATTCCTTCTCCTTCAAAGTGGCTTCTTCGTCCACGCACAACTCGTACATGTCCTCAGTCGCTCGACGCAGCTTCCGCACCTCCTCCTCCATCTTCTCTTTTCCGAACGCATCGATCTCACGCAACATCTTCTCGTGAAAGTGATCGTAGATCAACTGATCGGCTCTGTTTATCCGTCTCAACTTCTCCTTTTGCTCGGAGCTTAATTGCGTTTTGCTTCCGGCTTGTCTAGCGTTGAGTTTGAACCCGATGACGTCGTTCCAGTCTTTCCAGCACAATTTTTCCTTCATCAAAATCAAAGACTGGTCGAATAATTCGGTGATCATCACTAGATCCAACTGTCCATCTAGTTCCTCCACTTTCTCTAAAATGGCGGTTTCGTTATTGAATAACGAAGGATCGAGTCCTAAATCGAACGCCATCTGGTTACGACCCGTATACCCAAATACATGATATTTATTAAGGTTTGCCTCATCCGGATTCGAAATATTTAAGTTGGCGAAAGTGGTGATATTGATTCCTTTAAATAATTCTATAGAATAATAGTCGTAGGCCGACTGAAACTGCGCCACTGGGTCTCGCAGAATGGTGATGTATGTGGTGTCGTTTGGCATCACTGCTCTCATCTCTTCGTAATCGAAAACGGTGTGGTCCGCTAAAATGTTGTAGTTATATCCAGTCTTCAATTTCATTAAAAAACTTCTTTCAAATTTCTACAAGTAAGAAACAAATTCTGGTTAGTTACCATATTTATTTATTTATTTATTTATTTATTTTTTATGATTTATAGAGCTCGTTTAGTTATTTGTAAAAGGTAGTTAGCGTTTTACTCGAACTAGTTAAATGCTATGAAGCGGTTTCGTTAATGCTTAACAGAGTTAATTAAAAAAAAAAAAATAACGCGTTTATGTGAGAGAGAACTCACATTGCCTTTCGCTGCAAAATGATTTTTGAAAAAGGCTAAAAGACGTTGGTATTTGTTGGCGTAACGAAGAAACAAATGGGCCACACTGGTCGAGGCTGTTTTATGCGTCTTAATGAAGACCACGTTGGTCGCCAGATGGTCGCAAGTCAAAGCAGTTGTGTTCGACTCTGTCTTTTGCCACTTGAACCTTTATCACGAAAAGAGATGAATTGAGTCTTAAAAGTTAAGTTTTGTTGAGAAATGACTTACGTGTAAAAGGTGAAACACAGCGAAACAATTAGGATGAAACACAGGAATTGTTTTCGGGGGAGTAGAAACGAAGCCATGATCGATCGAATCGTTTGTGTAGGAGAGGGAAAAAGCAATGTTATATGAAGAGCTCATTTTATCTGGTCACCGAATAAATAAGAACACATGTGTGATTCCATTTGTTTAGTTTGCCGACTGAATATTAATGAGCTCCAAATAAATACAATATAGCCTACATTTCAACGTAACAAATAATGATGATTGCGGCGAAATCTCGATGTTAGAAAAAAAATCGAAGTTTTAATATTAAATTCATTCGAAAATCACAACCTCGATAATTCAAATAAGTAAATAAATAAATAAAAAAACCGCTACGCCTGGCTAACTTCACTTATTTATTGATCGAATATTAATTAACCACCAAAAAAAAAAATAATAATAATAATAATAATATTAATTTAACCAATGTCTGTTATTATTTTACTTAAATGTATTGCGCTCAGTCGCTCCCTACAGAAAAGCCCAAAAGTTTCCTTTGTTAAACAGTTAATAATAATAATAATTACATTATTGTTTTAATGATCGAAACGTTTGCGCGCGAGAGAAAAGCAATTTTATGATGAGCTCATTTTATTATAGGAGGAGGGCGAGGGGAAGGAGGACACACGTGTTGCTCTATTTTTGTTCGATTTACTGACTGACTGAATATTAATGAGCCCCAAATAACAATTCATTTCAACGTAATAATAATAATAGTAATGATTACAGTGAAATGTAGATGTTCAAAAAATAGAAATATATATATCAAGACAGAAATTTGAATATTAATTCCAATTCCAAAACGAAAAACATTGTCTCTAAAAATAAGGCTTCGTAAAATAACAAACAAATTGTTATTCTTTTCCTTAAAAAAAAAAAGTGCATAAAAATGAGTTGCATGAAAGTTATTCTTATCAAATGAGGATATCTGAAATTTTCGTAGTAAATGTGTTTATTGCTTAAGAAGCGTTTAACAGCTGATACATTAGGAGTAGTATCATCAACTGTTGACTGCCGTTCGACGGTTCAACGCAATAATTGCTAATAACTATTTATTATAACACAAGATGTATAGAGATTAGCTTTATTCAAGTGCGTCAGCGTGGTATGACTGTTATCGGCGGGATGAGTATTGGCTAATAATACGATTGTGTTGCATGAGGAAGGATTGTATGGTTTTCAAAACCTTATACGCTTTATCGCTATAGCCGTAAACAACTTCTCGTAAGCCCAGAAACAACTCGTTTTCCGCGAAAAATGGCTTTTGTTTTGAAAATAAACTCGTCCACAAATGAAATATGTCCGCCGTTATCTCCCCACACACCGATTGGCTTTCAGCTTCTTGCTTCAGCTTAAACGGTGCCATTTCGTATATATTTTCGTTCTCCTTCAAAGTGGATTCTTCGTCCACGCACAACTCGTACATGTCCTCAGTCGCTCGACGCAGCTTCCGCACCTCCTCCTCCATCTTCTCTTTTCCGAACGCATCGATCTCACGCAACATCTTCTCGTGAAAGTGATCGTAGATCAACTGATCGGCTCGGTTTATCCGTCTCAACTTCTCCTTTTGCTCGGAGCTTAATCGCGTTTTGCTTCCGGCTTTTCTGACGTTGATTTTGAAGCTGATGACGTCGTTCCAGTCTTTCCAACACAACTTTTCCTTCAATAGAATCAGAGATTGATCGAATAATTCGGTGATCATCACTAGATCCAACTGTCCATCTAGTTCCTTAACTTTCTCCAGAATGGCGGTTTCGTTATCGAATAACGAAGGATCGATTCCTAAATCGTTCGCCATCTGGTTGCGATCGACCTGTCCAAATAGGCCTACATCTTGTTTAATAAGGTTTGCCTCATCCGGATTCGATAAATTTAAATTGGCGAAAGTGGTGATGTTGATCCCTTTAAATAATTCCGTATAATAATAGTCGTAGGCCGACTGAAACTGCGCCACTGGGTCTCGTAGAATGGTGATGTATGTGGTGTCATCCGGCATCACTGCTCTCATCTCTGCGTAATCGAAAATGATGTGGTCCGCTAAAATGTTGTAGTTATATCCAGTCTTCAATTTCATTAAAAAATTTCTTTCAAATTTCTACAATTAAGAAACAAAAATGGGCTTAGTTACTGTTACCATAATATTTATTTTTGTGGTTTTTTCATGATTTAATATAGCTCGTTTAATTATTTGTAAAAAGTAGTTAGCGTTTTACTCGAGAGCTAGTTAAATGCTATGAAGCGGTTTCGTTAAGGCTTTACCGAGTTAATTAAAAAAAAAAGTAGGTGTTATGTGATAGAGAACTCACATTGCTCTTCGCTTCAAGAGGGTCTTTGAAATAGGCGAAAAGACGTTGGTATTTGTTGGCGTAACGAAGAAACAAGTGCGTAAGACTGCTCGAACCTGTTTTATGCGTCTTAATGAACGCCACTTTGGTCGCCAGATGGTCGCAAGTCAAAGCAGTGTCCGACTCGGTCCTTTGCCACTTGAACCTTATCACGAAAATAGATGAATTGAGTCTTAAAAGTTAAGTTTTGTTGAGAAATGACTTACTGGTGAAAGGTGAAACACAGCGAAACAATTAAGATGAAACACAGGAATTGTTTTCGGGGGAGTAGAAACGAAGTCATGATCGATCGAGTCGTTTGTAGGTGGGAAAGCATTCAATCGTGATGTGATCGCCAGTGGGAGAGAGAGAGAGAGAAACAAAATATCCGATGCTCTATTTGTTCAATTGGCTGACACCGAATATAAACAAACAAAAAAAAAAAAAACCTTGAATAAATCAATAAATCGCCTAAACATTCCAAGGTAATAATGACGATGAGTAGCGTGAAATGTCGATACTAAAATGAAAAACGCAATAATAATAATTTTCGAATTATGGTTCTCTTAAAAAAAAACAGCCACCAACGAATCGATTGTTTCCAATTAAAAACCTAAAAACAATAAGTTACGATTAATAATTATTATTGGATTATTGTTAACCTCGTTAATTATACTTTTTTATTTTATTAACGAAATGCCATTATTATTGCACGTAGTTATAATTATTATTTTAGATGAGGGGGTGGTGGATGGGGGGGGGGGGGGGTAGTTGGTTTTTATAGGAATTTTTATTTATTTTGCTTCTTTTATTTTTGTTTTTCTTTATTGAACTTGTATGTGAGCGATGCGAAACGAGGCCAAGGTCTGTTTCATAAATTTTGTGCTTTTTTATATAATGTTTATTTTGTTACATTTGCGTCATATTTATTTAGTAGGCTACAATAAATATACTGCATTATAAAACAATTGATTTAATTTTCTACAAAAAATTATTTGTGTAACAATATCAAAGATAAAAACTAATTTAACGAGCAATTAAATTAATGTAAATTATTTTATTTATTTATTTTGGTTTTTCATTTTTAGTGCTAAAATTTCCAGTTGAAACAGGAAGTTGTTTTTGAGCGATATCTCAGCTGAAATATCATTTTGGAACCGGATGAGAGAGAGATAAGCCACTACTGTACCAGCATCGTGTTGAGCAAAACCCAAAAGTTGTGTGTGAGTATTTTTTTTTTTTTTTTTATTAATTTAGAAAATAAACGGTGACGTAATTGGTAGTTTTAGGACGGAATAGCGCACGATTCCGTCTTAATACATTTTAGGTTGGTTTTACGATATCATTTAATTTTATTTTAAAAAAAAAGTTAAACTTATTCGCGATATTTATTATTATTATCTGCGTTTAAATATTGCCGAAATATGTGCCGCGATTTTAATTAAAATTCACGTGTTTTTTAAAAAAATAATAATTATTAATTTCGTTTCTAGCGTTTAATTTTATTCAAAATAAGGCGCCATGTCACGCGAAATCTATTGGCTATTCAAGGAAACTCAAGTGCGTAATGCGATGCTAGTTAAATGCGTAAGAGGAAGGTTTGTCAATAGTAACTTTAAATAGGCGAGGTAAGCACTCAGCTATAATGAAGCGTCGGTGGCGTAGAGGCAAAGCACGCTACCTAAAAAAGATGTAAAATGACCTCAGGAACACGATTCCGTTGTCCGTTGGTCGATATCTCATCGATTTCAAAAGTTATTTAGGT